>BLFK01000235.1:1369458-1379747 GCA_014634185.1 Astreopora myriophthalma | reverse complement strand
CCCTGGGGGGGGGGGGGGGGGGGGTGCGACGGGTGCGTACGCATCCCACCCCTCTCCCCCCAAGGGCCGTAGCAACAGGGTAATTCACGAATTACGAAGTTACTTCGGTTTACTTCGGTTAAGTTTACGAAGTAATTCACGAATTGGTTGTACTAGTCAATGAGAACGCAAAGGAAGTCTACACAGCCGGCGCTAAGCGCGGGAAAATGAGAGTTACGAACCCGCAGTTGGTTTTAGTTTTGCATCTGATTGGTTGAAAAGTTCGTGAAGTTTGTTTTTTTTATCCAATCACAGAGCAAAAACAGAATCAAAGCAATCGCGTAATTACTTTCGAGGGTCGACTGAAAACCACTCTAAGAAGAGAGTTTAATTAACTTAAGGCACTAACATGGCTGCCCTTTATTTGTTTAGGGACACCAATATGGCACCCGTTACGTCATGTGAAAACGCTCCACAAAATCAGCCGCTGACATGACTACAAGTACAAACGGTCGTTTGAACTTTCAATTTCGCGTTCTTCGTTGTTGTCAAAGCTAGGAACGTAGAAATTAAAACTGTTAATTTATCTAGCGAAAAAAATGCTAAAAGGTCAAAGAAGTATTTTATTTAGCAAAAATCTTTATTTAAACGTACATAGTACATGTAAATTATAAGAAGCGCCTTTAATTATTTCAGTAGCGAAACATTCTAAAATACCGGAGATAAATAAAAACCGTATTCTTTCGTTGAAAGGAGTTCTTTACTCGTTGTACCTGTACATTTATTTACGATATCAAATTTAGCCACAAGCTACCCAATCACATACGGCCATTTGGAAACTTAAAACTACCTTGATTTACCCTGTGGTTCTGAGTTCCGTCAAGTCGATCAAAAGAGGCCGTTGTCGGAACGAAAACGTGACAATGGCGTGACGCGAAACGTGACGTCACAAGACCGGTTTGAAACGAGTCTTGCGAGCACGAGGCGGTGAGGAGCGAGAGAGAAAAATGGCAACTGTATTTCTTGCGAGTGCGATGTAAATAAACACATTAAAGTTAGCTGGCGTCAAAAATCATTGCGACACCGTGCACTGAATGGAGAGATGTCGGTTTCAGAACTTTAACCCTTTTGGTAAGCACAATGGTGGATACCCTACACCGTTATTCATGGATAACATTCAAACTTTGTTCCCAGGTGTTTTTCTCGTGATCTTCGGTGTCCCCAGCATATCCTTTTCAAGGTCTAAATTAACCTGGTGGCCTTAAACCTTTGAGGGAAGCCCATTATAGGGCTATTAGACCTTGTTTTCATGGAATTTTACACTTTAAACTGTTCATATTTTGGCTCATAAAAAGGATAAATGGTAAGGTTAACCCCTTAGCAAAATGGCCGAAAATGGCCACTTTCAGCGCCTTTGCATTTATTGCAAAAACTTTGTCTCCAACGCTCCCAGAGATCCTTTTCTTGGTCTAAATTAACCTAGAGACCTTAAACCTTTGAGTAAAGTCCATTATGGGGCTATTAGACCTCCTTTTTATGTAATTTTACACTTTTTAAAACTTGTCATATTTTGGCTCATTTCAGGATAAATGGCAAGGCTAACCCCTTAGCAAAATGGCCACTTTCAGTGCCTTTGCATTTATGGCCAACACTTTGCCTCCAACGCTCCCAGAGATCCTTTTCTAGGTCTAATTATAACTTGGCCTAGAGGCCTTGAACCCTTGAGAAAAGTCCATTATAGGGCTATTAAACTTCGTTTTCATGGAATTTTACGTTAAGGGATATAAAGTAATTAGGATAGTACGTGCGCTCTCATTGGTCAACAGGTGTGTTTAGATGACGGTATGCAAGCTCGTTGTGACATCACGCGAATTTTGATTGGTGCATGTGTCAGATGTGCGTTTGATTGGCTAGTAGGAAATATGATTCCCCTGAGCGTGTATCGAGAAAATATTTTTCAATCAAGAAGTAAATAAATAACATTTTCCTTCATTTGTCCAATTATTTTGGAGAAAATTTTTACAAAAGCGATAGAGGACTTTTTCCGTGTTTACATAGCCTAATCTAAGCACGAGAGGGGTTGGGAGAATTCGAGACAGTTATGCAAACCCGAGATGCAGTTGAGGGTTTGCATAACTGTCGAGAATTCTCCCAACCCCCGAGTGTTGGGAGGTAGCGATGGTAATGTGGCTATGACCTGGGCACCAGAAGGCAAAAGGCGAAGAGGGACGCCTGAGATGACATGAAGGAGGACTGTGGAAAAGGACAGGAGAGAGGCAGGTTGGAGTTCTTGGGAGGAGGTGCGAGCGGTGGCAGCCAACAGGGAGACCTGGAGAAGCTCTGTGGAGGCCCTATGTGCCACGAGGAGGATAGGCCCTCTCAAGGCTCTCGAGTGTTTAGATGAGGCTGTGTAAACAAGGAAAAAGTCCTCCATTTCTGAAGTATTAGGGTCAGGCTAGAACTAATGTGGGCCGGTATGCAAGGCTGTTTATATTATTTTTATGTAGAATAGCCGTTAAAATACCAAAATATAACTTGCACTTCTCTCAGCAACTCGGTGGTACGGTGGTGAGTGACGTGCACTGCTCATCTGGTGGACCGGGTTCAATTCCTTCTTAGATTTTCCTTTTTATTAGCAAAACAAACTGAATTCAATGCAAAAAGTGTTTTTGCCAAGATATCATTGACCTCTGACAAACAGGAAAATTCCAAAAGTCATGATGAATTATTTTTGTAGGTTTAAGTCGCAATAAATTATATACCTGGCTTTGAATAAAGTTAGTACTGAATTACCATACCGCGGCGGTGATAAGGTGGTACGGTTGAGGTCTGTCCACAAAGTTAAGCTTTGCCCGGCAAGGAAAGTGTATTGATGGGTGACAGTGAGCAGACTCCTTGTTTTAGGCTTACCTTTTGAGCCTCTAATAATAATATTAATAATATTAATAATATTAATAATAATAATAATATTAATAATAATAGTAACAATATTAATATAATTTCATTTTTCACTTCTCTTCAAGAACTATAACCATACATGTTTCTGCTGCGTAATCTGTCAGCACTTGCAGAGATATCCAGCACCTTGCATAGGATACCCTGTACCATCTGTCCATTCCTTAACAATCAAACTTGTTCACAAGTGTTAGAACATTCCTCATGGTTCTCGCTGCCCCAAGCAAGCGAACCTGCTGCAGAGGTTTCACGCTCTTAGGCAGCATCTATCCAAATGCCCCAGGAGTTATCCCCAGTGCTCCAATATCTACTGGGATAACCTTACCGATCGACAGTTCAAAGGGCGCTTCATCTCGAGCGATAAGTCATGATCGCTGACAACCCTTTATTCTTTCTCCTTTTCTTTTTTCTCTTTTTTTTTTTTTGGGGGGGGGGGTGGCGTTTTTTTTTTCGTTTTGTTTGTTGTTGTTGTTGTTGTTGTTTTTTTTTGGGGGGGGGGGTAACTTTGCGTACTGAACGCTGTTTAATTTTGCCTTCTTTCAGCGTTAGGCTTTCGGTGGTCAAGTGAAATTGATTATTTAATTTGGGCAAAAGAGTTGAGTTCGACACTCGGATTTTATTCAAATTCTTTTTTTTTTTTTTCATTTTCCTCAAGCGCCCTTTGCCAGTAAGAGAAAAAAAAAACACGTTCTTGTTCACTTCTGAGCCTAAAATATACTCTAACTCTCTGCTTTTTGCCTCTTTGGCTGAATGTCGTCGTAATAAAAGCTTATATGACAGCAGCACGACATCCACGAGTCTCCGATAGCTCAGTTCGGCTCCTGTACATGTTGGACTAACGCATTATTTTTCCGGAGGCTTTTTCTTTTCTTCTCCTTCTTTTCTTCTGTTTTTGGAGGCAAGAGTTAAAAAGCACTGAGAAAGTTGAAGTGAACTGCGTCAAAAATTTTAAGAAACAACTTGTTTTTGTGATTCTCTTTTCTGTTGCTGTGAAAGCTGGGGTGAACAAAAGCCGCCATTAAAATCGATGACGTACTTGTCAGCGATTGGTTCTCCCCATTCTAATCCATATTCAATACAAATTGCCAAATTTGTCACATGCCACGCTGACCATGGTGGTGGAAAGACGAGCTGTTCTGTCGCCCTCTGGTTTTTGAACTTGAAACGTAACTTTGAGCTGGCGTTCTGGCTACGAGCGAGGAAAGAAGTTTGCTCTCCACTTTATTCAAAGCTGGTAAGCATTAGCAATGCTTCAAAACTTTTCCTTTGAGTTTCTTTGCCGACTTAACATTAAAGAAAGCAAATTAAAGTTACTATCAATACGAAGTCAACACGTGCTTTATGCGTCGTTCGTTCTACGTGAAATTCAGCTTCAAACCGACCTTCTTTACACGCGAAAAATTAACTTGTGTACCAATTTAAGGATGTATTACGGTTTAGCTGAAAGCAAGGATTCTGGTACATAGTTTTGGTACTAGTCTCGAGCAAAAATCGTTTCAGTTTGCCTTTAAGAAACTTGTGCCACTTAAAATTTAATGTCAGAAACTGTCGTGACTATAGTTAGGCGAAATATTAGTCCACACGTCAAAAACCTATATCTTTGATCTATTAGGCGCATTGTGCATAATATCTCACCTCTTTCAATGTTAATTTATATTTTCAGAACACCATCAAACTTGGAGGAAAATGCACTGAAAGACGAATGCGAGGGAAAAAACGTGAATGGAAGAATCGGATGGAAATTCGACAAAGATAAGAACCGTATACTTAAGATATTTTTTAAGAAATTGTGGCTGAACAAATCGCATTAGGTTCCCTTAAAATCGATTGCTTATATAACTTTCAAAAGCCAGAGCAAGTTCATCTAGTCTTTCCACACCGATGTCTACATGAATAACTTGCAAGGCCCTGGCCAGGACAGATGGAACTGAAGTATTATCAAACACGAGCTTGGAACTTGAAGCATTTAGTATGGATCACGAAGCATGGAGCAAAGGATCTTGGAAATGGACAAAATGTTCATTTTAAGGTTATTCATTTTGAGTTGAAATCAGGTAGGAGAGCTAAAACAACTCCAGACATTTTTCGCAGCCACCATTTTAATGACTTTTAGCTCAAGAGAACAAAGGCATTCCAAGTTAAATCTGGGATATAGAATTCATTTATATATCTGATTATATCTGATATTTTGCAAACTTGCTTAAATGAAAGGCTAATGAAAAATACTGATTAAAAAATAATTACAATTGAAATCTGGGACATAGAATTCATAAAGATTTAATGTTGATCTAATGTTTTGCAAAACTAATTAAAATAAATGAAAGCCTAATGAAAAATATTGATTTAAAAATATTAATTAAAGTTGAAATCTGGGATATAAAATCCATTTAGATTTATGATGATGGGATATTGTGCAAAATTAATGAAGTAAATGAAAGGGTAATGAAAAATATTGATGTAAAAATACTAATTAGTTGATATCTGGGACACAGAATTCATTTAGATATAATGAACATCTGATATTTTGCAAAATTAATAAAATAAATGAAAGGCTAATGAAAATACTGATTAAAAAAATAATGACAATTGAAATCTGGGACATAGACTTTATTTGGATTTAATGTCCATCTGATACTTTGCAAAACTAATAAAATAAATGAAAGCCTATTGAGATATTAATTATAGTTGAAATCTGGCATACCCAATTTATTTAGATTTACATGTACTGTCGATCTGATATTTTGCAAAACTAATAAAATAAATGAAAGGCTAATGAAAAATATTGATTAAAAACATTAATTAAAGTTGAAATCTGGGCTATAGAATTCATTCAGATTTAATGACGATCTGATATTTTGCAAAACTAAAAATAAATGAAAGGCTAATGAAAAATACTGATTAAAAAATAATTAAAATTGAAATCTGGGACAGAATTCATTTAGATTTAATGTCGATCTGATATTTTGCAAAACTAATAAAATAAATGAAAGGCTAATGAAAAATATTGATTAAAAACATTAATTAAAGTTGAAATCTGGGCTATAGAATTCATTCAGATTTAATGACGATCTGGTATTTGCAAAAGTAATAAAATAAATGAAAGGCTAATGAAAAATATTCATTTAAAATGTCCAGGCTCCTAAAAATGATCTATAACTATCCATGGTTTTCATTCACGTGACCAGTGGCCATCTTGATTTACTGAAACAAAAGGAAATGTTTGCATAAAAATGGGGTTCAATTCCCCGACGATTGTTTTGGGACACCAAAATGACTGCCAAATATGGCTGCCATGACATCATGTGAAAACAATCTATATTACAAGTTAAAAGAACTGCTCAATAAATAATAATAATCACCATCATCATCATGAAGGGAAAAAAAAAGAATTACAGTCAAGGTACATCATGCTTGAACAGTATCTGCAAGACTGAAATGAAAATTCCTATTCCTCTTTGGAACTTCTGACATTTCAGAGGAATCGTGAAAGTTGTTATAAAATTGTGCAGTAAAATGCATACTACCTGACAAGTAATTTCATGATGGGCTCGAATAGGCTTAAATTTTCAAATGCTGCCCAGCCAAAACATGAAACAAAATTTCAGAGCTTTCTGTTTTTAACATACGAAGGAAATATCCCCAGGAATTCAGAATCTCGAGAGGAAAGTTCAAAACTGTCACGCATATTTGAACACTTGACTCAAATTTCAAAAATACTGGTTACGCATGACGTAGCTTGACTGTAAGATGCACAAATAGACTAATTCTCAGAAACAAATGGCCAGTTGTCCTAACCGATGTTTGCTCCAGAATACCGACATTATTGAACCCGAGTCACAATTTTTCCCTTTATTTTTGAGTGCACTTGGGGCACAAGCAGAAAAAAATGTAACTTATAACTCTAATGAGCTGAACGTAACAGTCTTCACATACTTTACGATGCCTAAGATAATAAGGCCTTTAAAAAACAGAAATCTGAACAAGTGTTATAGATCAGCGATAAAGTCCAATTTGTGAAATGCACCAAGTTTCTTTTAAAGTTGACCAAATATTCCATGTAGTTTTTAAGTCTTTAGAACCTCGCCTTGTCACTGAAGAATCACTCAGCCTCCTGACAATGCAAGCTTAAATTAAGTTAACCTTAATGCTAAAACACTTGTTAATTTGTTAGTGATATAATTTTTAATATAAAAGTCAAAGCTAAAAAAACTACATTTTCTTAAGAGGGAGGGGGATGCCCCTCCCCTTGGGGAGGGGGGTGCCCCTCCCCATGCCCAGTCCTGATCCCTGTTACCATTAACAGTTTCTGAATGGCAGAAACATCTCTAGAAGGGTAATTGCCTTTGTTCTCTTGTCCTATTAGAGCAGAGTTTATTATGAAACTCCAATGTCTAGTGTACTTTGAAGCCTTTTCCTTTCAATCTTTACTTATATTTGTGCCTTGATTAAAGTGGGAACTGGATGAGTTATACAGACCACAAAGACAAACTAAGCGCAATATGGAAAAACTTTCACAACAAAAAGTTTGAGAGATTCTGAGAACCGAAAGTAGGCGTTCTGGTGACACTCGTGTTTTTAGCTTCAACGTCTTCGACACTCTTGAATAGTTCATGGTACAATTACGTGAAAGCGAGACATCTTGGGATCCATCAAAGGAACGGTTCTGACAAGTTTCACACCAAACAGATAAGAAAATAGACAATAGCTGCCTGAACTAGGCCTTGTCAAATTCTGCTCAGCAACTTTTTTGAGCAACTTTTACAATTATGAGCAACTTTTCGGAGGGTGACCAACTTCCAAGCATCTTTTCTCTATATTTTTGGCATATTTTCACTGTTTCAATGAAATTAATAAGATATTGATATTTTAACACATTTTCTGTGGAATTTCACAAGAACTTCACTAGAAAATCTCTGCGTTTTCTATCGGTTGGGTATCACGTGTTGATAGACTCCAAATATGGATGAGCTGGATGTGACTCCATTTCCAGAATGGGTATCCTGTGTTAATATTCCAAATATAGCACAATTCGCAAGATGGTGGACGCTTTGGCACTTTCCTCTGACAATGAAAACCCCAATACCAAACAAAATAAAAAGAAACCTAATCCAGGCTGCAATTAAGAAAAGGTGCAGAGCTTTCAGAGCCTGAAGGACACAGGCAAATACAAGTTAAGTCGGATGCAAAAGTCGATGAGCAAAACCTCTGTTTAGGACCAAATCAATGAATATCATCAAGCAACGTTTCAAATTTTTAACACAACCTTTCGATTTTACATAAGCAAATTTTGAGCAACTTTTCAAACAATTTTTGAGCAGAATCTGTCTATGCCTAGCCTGAACTGACATTGTGATCTCACTCCCACACATCACTAGTGGTTGTTTTATCAAGTTCACAGACTATGTATTCATAGGATTAAAGGCATGCCATTCCATGTTTTTTTTTTCATTTCTAAAGAACAGATTACACCAAGAATTTAGACTAACAGACAGTAGCACTACAGTTCATGCAAACGATAGTGAACAAGTAGATCTGCAACAGTCTATACAAACACTCAGAAATATGGGTGCAATAGTCCATACAAACGATAAAAAAAAGATACAGAAGCACAACAGTCCATACAAACACTTAGAAATAAATGAGCAATGATCTGCAGAAAATACTAAGGAATGCTTAACATGTACACTGTACAACAGTGCATAAAAAACCGCGTCACCAAGAAATACATGAGAAACAGTCCAAAAAGATGCGCAGCAGTCCATATAAGCACTAAGACAAAATGCGCAACAGAACAGTTTCATGCAAACAGTAAGAAACACGTGTGATAGTCCATACAAACATTAAGAACATATACACAACAATCCACACAAACACTTGGAAATAGGTGCACAACAGTCCATACAAACACTAAGGAAAAGATGCGCTACAATTCACACCAACACTAGGGAACACGTGTGCGAGAGTCACTTAAAACAGTCCACTAAAAAATAGATACACTAAAGTCCATACAAACACTAATAGATGCGCAACAGCCAACACAAACACTAAGAAAATGAGTAAAAGTCCATACAAACTCTAGAAACAGATGTGCAAGAGTCCATACACACACTAAGAAATACAAGCACACAGTCCACACACACAAAATTTTTGCAAGTCCACAAATTTTCATCAAGAAATAGATTACAGATAGTCCAAAAAGATGTGCAACAGTCAAACAAACACTAAGAAATACAGTCGCAATAGACCACAAACATTAAAGGCACATACATGCAACAATCCACACAAACGCTTAGAAATAGATGCACAACCATCCACACACAACACACAATTTTTAAGTCCACAAAAAATCTTCGTCAACAAATAGATTAGAGATGTCCAAAAAGATGCACAACAATCAAACAAACACAAAGAAATACGGGTGCAATAGACCACACAAACACTTAGAAATTGATGCGCAACAGTCCATGCAAACACTAGGGAACACATAAAAGTCCATACAAACTCTAGAAACAGATGCGCAACAGTCCATACACACACTAAGAAATACAAGCGCACAGTCCACACACACAAAATTTTTGCAAGTCCACAAATTGTCATCAAGAAATAGATTACAGATAGTCCAAAATGATGTGCAACCGTCAAACAAACACTAAGAAATACAGTCCCAATAGACCACAAACATTAAGAACATACGTGCAACAATCCACACAAACACTTAGAAATAGATGCACACCAGTCCATACAAACTCTAGAAACAGATGCACAACAGACCATACAAACACTATGAAGTTGATGATAGATCGTCCATACAATCACTAAGAAAGACACTGCAACATTTGATAGAAATACCAAGAAACAGATGAGTCAGTGAATGCAAACGCCGAAAATAAGATGCGCAATATCCATAAAAACCGGGACTAAGAAATAGATGCGCAACAGTTTACACAAGCACTAAGAAACGGTGAGCAAAAAAACAAACAAACACTGAGAAACAAGTGTGCAACAACCATAAAAATACCAAGAAATACAGGTAGTATAATCCACACAAAAAGTAAATAGATGTGCAATAGCCCGGAGCAGTGAAGATTTTAATTGCGGTTTTGTTGCGGTTGCTTACGTTGTTCGCCAGATGTGAATTTCAGTAACAAATGCAAAAAGCAGTTCACTTCGGCTTGGTTTGTTTTCTTGGTCGGTATAACCTTCATTTCTTTCACATTGGGTAGCTTGGGAACTTAAGAATTAGGAAGTCGAATCGTGTGAATCGAATCGTGTGAAGAGCAGGGCTTGAAATAAGCAGTGTTGAACAGACATTGGGGTCGCATAATGATCTCTTACTTGTAGTTAATTTGGAGGAA
>BLFK01000235.1:1342025-1357978 GCA_014634185.1 Astreopora myriophthalma | reverse complement strand
GTGGCTGTAGTAGCTGTAGTAGCTGTAATAACTGTAGTGGCTGTTGTAGCTGTAGTAGCCGTAATAAAACCAAAGATGGATTGTCTCCGTTCCCCAATTACGGTTATTGTTGAGGCTGTGCACCGAAAGATTTTAGTCACAATATGACATTTGCTCTCAGAAGTAAACAATGATGTGGCAGTAGTTTAAGCCGTGTAACGTGCTGCGAAAGGTCAATGTACCTCAACTTTACGCCACCTTCACTCAGTGGATGCAAACGTCCTTGTTCCAGACTTGACACAAAGTTCTTCAAGTGACTTAAGTAAACGATCCTCCACAGTTCCTCGTCAGGGTGATTGTTAAACGGATCCAAATTGAAGCGCAGTGCACCGGAGAACAAGACTGGGTCATACAGAGCACAAAACTACACTTAATTTGTGACAGAAACTATAATAGCTTTATCGTAGCCATGTCAATTTCCATCTATAGCAACTATTCGCCGCAGTGCTTTCCAAATTTAACTTTCCTTACCGCCCGACTAGCTCATGCACGCTGCACGTGCCTATCTTGGTCCATCACTTGTGGAACAATCCTGCCTGTCTTTTATTCCTTCAATATTGCCTAACTAACTTATGCGCGCTATACGTGCCTATGTTTATACCCGTGGGATGGAAAGTAATCTTAGCGATATAAAACATCAATTCCGTCTATTTATTGAAACTGGAACCCGTCGTGTCCTCCATATGGGACAAAATAGAGTAGACCGGAAGTAGACGGTTCCAAACATTGGTGCATACGTATTTGCTAAAAATGATTAAAACATGAGTTGCCTTGCAACATTACATAACGCAAAATGTGGGTACTCCTTGACACGCTCCACAGCCACAATGTTTGTTTCCAAGTCATTGCTCACGCGTACCATCCAGTTCAATGTGGCGGTTATCTTCGGAAAACACAGAAGACAGAAAAATTGGATGGAATGAATAAACTCGCTTATTCATAATTGGGTGTGAACTTCCATTTGTTCAATCAAAGGCTTTTCAATGGGTTGATGCCTACTTTTGCATCTTCATTACACAGCTCAGTGATTGGCCGAAAAATCTGGCTCACTATAATCCAATCAAAAGAGCACAACCAAAACCACTTTCCCGCAGTTAGCGTCAGCTTCACAAACTGGCTTTGGTCTTACAATACTCACGAGATACGCGTGATATTTGAAACCTGACACTTGCAATTGAATTTCGCCCACCCCACTCAGGCAAAGGTCAAATTCCCCACCCCCGGGAAGGCAACCCGCTTCAAATTCCCTACTCCCCGGGCACTCAAAACCGTCAAACGCCTGGGGTATGAGGGGGGAGGGAATGCAGAAGTTTCGAGTGATCAGCGCATAACAGTGATGGAATTGGTGAGAGGATTACCCTGAAAAAAAAAATACTACTGATCACAAGCCTGAACTTCATAAGGCGCTTTACAGGGTGTGATTGATGTATACAATCCAATAGACGTAGTTGTCAATCGTAAGCACAGTCGGCGCGTTCAATTTCGAGAGTTGTGCACGCCTGATTTTCTGCAGAAGAAATCGCATACGGCAGTCGTAAGCGAAAGTTTACCATCCAAATCCAATTTTTGTCAAGTTCAGTCGAAAAGTTTCTCCATGGTTTCTTGAAATTCAAATCATGCAGTCAGTAACTTAATTCGGAATCTACCTTTCGTTTGTTGTTCCCGGACACAAGCAAAACTGGTTTTCGCTTTTATAGATCACGACAAACTGGCATGAACGTATTTTAAACATATGCTAAATTTTATGTCCATCTGAAGAATACATTTTACTTCAGTTGGATGTCCCTTGATTCAAACCTGACGCAGTTATAACTTCTTGCACCCTGTGACACAGAGAACCATTTCATTTAGCCCGTTAAGAAACGTACACGCATCCAGTTATGTCCCCTAATAAGATGATTTCACCATCCCTTTGAAATAATTACAAAGGATAATAATTACATTCACAGTCACGGTCGTTGCGATCTGCTCCCTAGCCAAGTAAAAGCATTCTGTTAGCAACTGCAAATAGCTTGCTATAGCTAGTTTCGAGACAGACAAGAGGCCGCTTTAACTACCAAAACGTAACAAAAACAGTTCGAGAGTGTGGGAAGTGATAAGGGGGAATATTGCAGGTTGTTTATTTTTGCCAAGTCAATAAGGCTTAATTTGCGGATGAGCCCCTAGCAGCTGTTATTAAGTCGCTTAACAAAGGGGATTGGTGAGAACTTTTCTCTTAATTTCATAACGACTCAACATAAACAACCTAAAACCTTAGAGAAAAGAAACATTTTATTTCTCAATCGTTTCGAAGATTTCTTTGCAAAGCCAGATAGCGTATTAGTGCATGTGGTCTCCATGGGTACTCTCAATTATAGGTTTCAGTGGTCTTTAATGTGCTCATCTGCATATTAGATAATTTTTTTTAATGAATTGGCACGTCTTAAAGGCTTCTATAGCTAATGGGTAACGACGTTGTGTTGCAAAACAGGGCGGATAACTAAAAATGTCGCTCAAGTACTGTCTGCCTAGTTTTGTCCGCTGAGACAGCATTTTAGAGAACAGGCCGACAACGGCGAGGCCTGCAGTATCTGGGAACAAAGAAGCAACGTTACAGAGCTCATTTACAAAATAGCACCTGCTGTTAAGAGCCAGGCAAGGCGAGCAGCGTAATTTGAATTTCTTCGTGGCTGATGAGGAAATTCTTCTTGGTATGACCCGCAGAGACAGCAAGGCAAACAGGAAAATGGATGAAACAGCCTCAGTTTTGGTAATGTTTTGAAGGTTTTATCTTTGATGCAGATTAATACATCGATGAATTATTTTATGTGTTATGATTTCTCTTTCGGCAGATTGCCCTAATAGCAATTGCGATCAGTCAACATACGGAGTCCTTGTGGATCTCAGGTAGGTTGGTAGGAGTAAACGACAAATACTTTTAAACTCTGTTTTGTCATTAACGGCTACAGAGTTCTCGGAAAATGTGAAAGCTGTTGTCGTATCACAAATGACATTCATTTTTTGGCTTTGAGTTCGAAGGAAGAATGATTTACAAATAGGCTATATCTCGCTGTCTTTACAACCTTGAGCAGTGCAACAAACAATACCTGGTCGCAGAAGGAAAGATCGAATTGTCTTTCCGTGTATTTCATTTTAAGATGAACGTTAAGAATGTCGCCCCAAACCCTCTCAAATTTAGAATTAGGTATCTATGTATCGGGAAAGTATTACTTCGCAGCTTTCCGATTTGACCAAATGTAAGACTTTTAAATTTCATCAAAACATTGGCCAGAAAGCTCGTCCTTGATTCTTATGTAATAAAACATAGGTGATGCTCTAAGAGGGAACGCACTAATATACTTCCATGGAATCAAACGGTGATAGACACGAATATTTCTCCCGTAAATAACGTTTTTTTTATAATGTAAGTTATTAACTTGGTTAAAAAACTAAGGTTTGGACTGAATAATTAATTGTATGTCTTCTTGAGAGTTTTGAAGTTTTTTCTTTAATAATAACGCATCACGAAAATAATTATCATTTGGAAATGCGTTGACCTAAACACATGAAAAATGCTGCAATTTGTAATAACGATCCTTCTACTAGAAACTTGACTTCTCGTTAATGGCACCCAACTTCAGTTGCAAGTTATTAATAATTGATTACCATTTTCGTGCAGTCATTCAAACAGCTGTGGACAATATTCCTCATCTCCGCAGAAGAATTCTTGTCACAAGAACAACATTTCTTCTCGACTGAACCACAACCTTGGCTTTTGAGTCATGTCGGGTTGGAGGGCTGTCGAAGATGGCCGCACCTCTTTAACATCTCCGCCAGTTTTTGTTCATCATTTGTACCGAAACCGAAAACAACTTTATTGCATAAAGAAACGCTGAGAATTCACCAAATGAAGATCTCGAGGCGTTTTAATTAAGATTCGTTAATTTCAGTGTTAACTTTCCCTTGATGTTTGTTCATAAACAGAAACGCCACGAAACGTCGCTTTCTAGAAGGGGCCGACAATGCTTCTATTGATTACTTAATTCAGCAGGGCCTCTTATTCAGCCATCAAAGACATCAAACATTATCATTATTCAGCGGTCTGTCACGAAATGTTTTGCGTCCGTTGATCGCGGATGTCAGTTTTCCAGGCCAAGACATACATCATTATCACGAGTTCGGAATAATCGCAATATTTGGTCAAAACGGGGCTGCATTTCAACTCGTTTCTGAATCCAACAACAGACAACATTCAAGTGAATTACAAACAAAACACCAATAGAGAAACAACTTATTACAAAGTTTTATCGGAGTTCTGTAGTTACATGTAGGGGAGAACTTTTTGGTTCCGTTTTTTAATCTTTGCGCTTTACGCTTCGACTTTCCACCTATCGTCTTTTAAGGGCCATCCGTTGACGAACCTGATAGCCATGAATACTAGAGGGCGACAGATTTAGCCATGTTATGTAAAGTACTTTTTGCGATTAGTTTATGGCTCAAAAAAAGTCTTCTTGGAATTCTTAATTGGTCACGTAAACTACTGGGCAATTTCCCTTGTAAAATTTCCGCTCGCACACATAATTTTGTGTTCAGAATTTTCGATCAAAAGAAAAGGGATGATATATTCTTTAATGAGCGCTGAAATTTCTGAACACCTTGTTGAAATATTTGGAACTTACGTGCAGTGAATTTAATTCAAATGTCTCGAAACTCTCGTGCTAGAATGTTTTAGCCGAGATATTCAAGAACGGCCGAGAATGTTCTCAGACTCGATTAAGTTGTCAGTCAGGAACGATGTGTCATAATCGAAGAAAATTCTAGCTAATTAAGTTTAATTTGCGCCCCTTTTTTGATATCTTCGCCAGACGAGTGCACTAGCAAGTCTGAGATAAATTTTCAGCAAGCACTGGAGTGTGTTTAGAGCGCGAGTCACTTAAGCACGCACTCGTATTAATAGCACCTGTTACTGAAGGCGTTGTTTCACTGTGCAGTGTTTCGTGCAACTTGTACCGCACCGTTTCTCGCAGCACCATTGCAAGACAAGTTGCGCAAGACATTCTCTAGTGTAACACAACTTTGCATTGGGTAAAATCATCGCGAGACAAGTTGCACTGGTAACATTGCACAGTGAAACAGCGCCTTCAAAAGCTAAAGAAACTTAAACTTGACATATTTGGCCAGAAGCCGACGGAAATTTCAGCCGGCTGGGAGGAAACTGTGGTGCAACGCCAAGAGAAAATTTTACTTCGCCCTCGGGCAAATTGTTTTTTACTCCGTTGCTGTGCTTATAGAACTCTATTTGCGCATTGAACGCAAACCTTTTTGGCATTAAAGAGAAACCAGGAAAGAGAGCATCGACCATTTCAGTACCAATTTAAAATCCTGATATTTTCTTCTGCCTCGAGCTCTACATGTGCTTTTCAGTGCATTTCTCTTAGTAGGAGACTTTACTGAACAGGCCTCAGTTGTTCAAAAGGTGTATAGCGCTTTCCACTGGATAAATCACTATCCATTGAATAACGCAATTGGTTTGTATCCGCTGTATAGGGACCTATCCGGTGGAAAGTGTTACCCATCTTTTGAATAACCGAGGCCAGTACTTTATTGTGGTGTTATTTATTATTCTGTGCAACGACGTTCCACAACGAAGTTTTCGAGTCTGTGGATGAAATGCTTAAGTGTGATCATTCAAATGAAAGCTAATAGGACGTTATTTCCTTTGGTACTGTTTGTTAAGCCGTACAGGTTGGTTCAAACGTTTGGCGGTTTGTGGATGAAATCCCAAAGTGTTACCAATCATATGAATTTCTACTGAGCAGTACATTCCTGTCATACTCTTCATCATGCTGTTCAAAGTGGTTCTAACCTTTGAGTCGGCGGGTGAAATGAGAGCCACTAACTGCAGTACTTCTGTCCCGTACTGTGTTATCCTGTGCAAGGTGGCTCTTCGATTCGTCGTCGACCGTCGACCGGTTATCTCAGTTGGTAGGGACGGGACTCCCATGCAGGAAGGAGCGGGTCGCGGGTTCAAAAACCCCTGCCAGACCAACACTCATGGTCTTTAAAACAATTGAGGAGAAAGTGCTGCCGTTGTAATGACATCTGCAAACGGTTAGACTTTCTAGTCTTCTCGGATAAGGACGATAAACCGTAGATCCCGTCTCACTACCCTTGTTCGTGATAACTTTGTGGAAAGTTAAAGGAAACACAAACTCATCACGAAGAGTAGGGAACGTAGCTCCCGGTAATAATTGGTATATGATATATGCTATACGCTATACGCTGTACGCTGTACGCTGTACGCTGTACGCTGTACGCTGTACGCTGTACGCTGTACGCTGTGCGCTATACGCTATATGCTATATGTTGAATGCTATGTTAAGTATCGGTGTCGGGGCATGAATACCATTCGTGTATATTTTGACACCGTTTCTTTGTTCTTTTGAACTTAAATTGTTTGAATTTCTTTAACAGCTCCGACCAACGTGGAAGTGTTGAACCGAACTTCCACGAACCTCACCATTTCCTGGAGCCCGGTGCTTAATGCGACCGTCGTGGGGTACAGAATTCGCTATCGTCGGAACGATACCTCACCCATTCTTCATCATGTTTGGAATTGCAGCAGCACGCAAGTTGCCGACGGCATGAGCACAAATGTTTGCCAAAACTATACAACCGACAACTATAGCTCCGTATATGTCTGCGAAAGCAAAACCTCCGTGTGCCTTACAAATTTGTCAAGTTATACTCTCTACTGGATTGAGGTAGTGGCGTTTACTAACGAAAGCTTCGGAAATAAAAGTGTCCCTTTGATTAACCGCACCGATGAGTCGGGTAAGTGCAGGTTTTTCATGTTGCCCTGGAAGAAGGAGCTTGACCATAAGTAATAATAATAACAATAATAGTAATAATAATAGTAATAGTAATAGTAGTAGTAGTGATAATAATAATAATAATAATAATAATAATAATAATAAATGTCTTTATTTATCTCAAGATAAAAATACTTATCTAACGTTACAACTAAAAATCTTAGAAATTATAATACTTAGCTCATAGTTCTATTTACGGCGCTAGGTCATAATTGAAAATAATCCTATTTAGAAAAGACGATTTGAAACGAGCAGTGTTTGCTTTAGGATAGAGGCACGTAGTTGCCCTAAGTGAATGGTTTACAACCTTCCTCACAGGTACGAGATAGTGCAGTAGGCAACTCTGGTTGAGGCCCTTTTGAAAATTTGCTTTTCTTGTCAGTTTGGGGGAGTTCTTTGATGCTAAATTTCTTCAAAGAATGTTGCGCTTTATAGCAGCGATCATGGAAACATCGAACACTATTTAGTTCAGCTACGGGTGCACCGTATACCGACAATCCATAACTAACGTTAGGCAGAAACTGTTGTCTGGAAAACGTGGTCTAGCTCTTGTTGGTTATAGCCCTTTTTTCTCAGTGTACTTATAACCTGTAAACATTTATTTGCCCTAACCAACTTTTCTTTCGCATGGGTATCGAATTTGCAATTAACTTGAAAACTGAAAATACTAAAAGTCATTTTTATTTTTATTTTATTTATTATAATTTTATTATTTTAATAAATTAATAATTATAAAATAATAAATAAAATACTAAGCTTAGTACAATGCAGAATCTTATTTGTCATTAAGGAAACTTCTTTAGCCGCGCTATCAACAAGTGTATTCTCCTTACTCTTCGTCACACGTTTCTTATGATACCACTAAGGAGACTATAGACCTTATTCATAAATAGCGGTCAATTTATAATTCCTTTGTCCAAGTGCAAATTAGCCCACCAAGTCTCGATACCATACAGTGAATTGAAAGGAATTCTTGCTCTAAAATGAGGCTTGGTAGGCTAATTTGCACATTATCAAAAGAATAATAAAACAGGTGCCATTTATGAATAAGGTCTATAGGGAGAAATCACTTTGATCGTACTTTAGATGCTCAAATACCAAAGTGAAGAAGTCAAACTATAGAAACCATGTCAAAGAAATTAAGTCTTGATAACAAATATCGAACTTTCAATGCCTAAATGCGCTTTTGGCGGCGTTACTTAAATATTAAGATGACGTCGTTAGCTGCTTTGCGTTCCAGTTTTGAAAGACTGTGCATTGAAAAGAATTTGTAACCTTAATTTTAGAAACACAGCCATAGCTCTGGCTCGGTCGCGGGTCAATTGAGTTCTACGTTTACTAATGTGCTCCACCTGCATCTGGTTACTGCGTTTTCAACAGTAGCCTTTTTCATCTGGGCGAAAATGATGCAAAATATTTTGACACTAGCGTTTTGGTATCGTTTTCACCTATACGCACAAAAACGCTCGAGAATGATGAGAACAATTGGGCACTAGATTGCGCGGCATGTATTAGAAAGTCGATTTCAAAAGTCTCCCGCGCTTTCTATGTCATCATTTTTAAAAGTCTCCGTTTTCACCTTACCACACTAGAAACGGAGCATTTTCAAAAGTCTCCACTTTGGAAACCGTTTGCTAAAGCCTCCTTTTCCATGTGGATGATAGGCGAAAACGCATCAAAAGGTATGCGTTTTCAAACGAGTTAGTGTGTATCGGGGCCTAAGTGTTACAGTGCACCAGGAGGGAAATTTCGAGGGTAAACGGGAAAATATCTCTGATATGGTTGAGGAGATTCATCTTTTTGTTTTGAGCCTTTTCCAACAGAGGAATTTTTCCATAGGATAAATTCTATAGGATCCTCTGCGAAGGAGGGGAAACATTTTACCAGAGAGCGCCATTTTGCTTACTTATCCAAAAGTCACTTGTAAACCATTAATAATTCATGCAGGTGACAGCCAACGGAAACGCAATATTCAGTTGACGTGTATACCTCTGTAAATCCTAATACAGTTCAAATGTTACTTAAATTAGTATTAGTAATCACATAACTACCCTTCTGCTGTTTGGATACAGAATATTAACTAAGCTACTTTTATTATGACACATTAATTTCACAAGTAAGATAAGTTTGATCTGTAGGCGAGACATTGTAAATAGGCTTACAGATCTCCCGCTCATGTTTTATCTATCACTTATACGTACGGCATTTGTTTTTTTACCCCTAGTTCCCAGTAGCCCACCGGTAAATGTAACAACAGCCGTTCATAATTCTACAACAATTAGCGTGGCTTGGCTTCCCGTCCCAGAAGAGCATCGAAATGGAATAATCATCGCCTACAATGTATTCTTCTTTGAAGCTAATGATGGTAAGGATTACGACACCTGCCCTGAAGACCCTGAAGCTAATCATAGTAAGGATTACGGCACCTACCTTGATGAATACATTGTGGTTGATGCCACGGAACATCGCAACGTAAAAATCCCTGGACTCCAGAAGTACACGTGTTACTGGGTGGCGGTGTCAGCAAATACAAGTAAAGGTGCATCAGACGAAAGCGAGCCCATCGTACAGCGAACTGGCCAAGACAGTAAGTAAACCGTTGGCTCTTACTATACCACGACGACCAGCGCTACGCGCGACCACTTGAAAGAATGATGTCATAAAATTTTAGGCGCAGACCTGGGTCGAGTTGTTCGAAGCAGGGTAAGTGCAAACCTGGGATAATTACCATGACAACCTGAAGGCTTTAAAGCCAAATCCAGGGTATCAGCGCCAACCCTGCTTCAAACGACTCGGGGAGCCCGTTTCTCGAAAGTCCCGAAAACCGATAATTTTTCGGGCCTGAAAAGCAATTTGCAAAACTAAAATCTACTTTTTCTTAAAAGACAGTCATTTGAGATTAGAAAGGGTAAGGTTATCACAAGATTTCGTGACTAGAAAAGTCCTCGATTTTAAGAGACGGAGGGAAATGTTGCACCCGAACTTGGCCCGACAATTCTCCGGGAATCAGTTCGAGAAACGCACGCCAGATTATAATTATAATGAAACCGCATTCTCTCTTGTTTTGCTACGGACCACGGCCAAGTCAAGTCAAGTATATTTTTATTTAAGCTCACATAGAATATTAATACAATTCAGCGTTTTTAAATATGAAAATATAAGATTGTGAAAGAGGAAAAGAAATTTTTCAGTTTTAGGTTCATTGCGCAGAGTTTGGGACGACTAAATAGTTCGTAGAACTAACCGAGTAGGTGACCCGAGTAGGTGACTCGGCCATGGCCAGCTCCCAAAAATAGCTTGCAGTTCAATCGCACGGTCCCAAAAAGTCCTCAAAATCCGCAGTTCTTACAGAACCAAAAATATCTTCAAAGCTTTATTTATTTAATTGATGTATCATTTTTTATCGATTGTGCTGAACAAAGTTTAGGCATATATCGCTGGATGAGTAAATATGATTCAAGGTGAAAGTGTTTATCATTTTTCTGCCTTCCACGGACGTCCAGTTAAAATGGTGGGAAAAAAAAAAAAACGCACACATTTTGGACAACACTTTTAAGAATTAGTCTCCGCCACACGCCCTTTTAGAAACTCTCTTAGGTCACAATGTGTATTTTAGTTTGAAAGGCTCCAAATGAGTTAAAACGCCGTAAAGCCCTGGAAAAGTTCAGAGGGGTTAGGATTAACGCCCTATCGATCCAGCGACTAAATCCGACTAATTCCGAACCTTGGCGACTTCGTCCGACTATTTTTGTTTTGAAGTTAGAATGATCATCACAGTTAAAGGGGAAGTTCACTCAAAAATCGCACATTTTTCTTTTCGCCAACGAATAGTTCATACAAAGGTAGGATACTCGCAAAATTTCAGCTTCTAAAACGCTTCCAAGTGTAGAGGATTTAACCTTCCAGGCAAACTGTGCGTTTAGCTCTTTGACGTCACAGAAAGCCAGGCTGTTAAGTTACTCTAAAATGGCGGCGGCCATTCTCGATTTTCGTGCTACTTTAGACAAGGAATTCGTATGGTTTAGAAGCGCTTTGGCAGCTGAAATTTTGGTGAGCAACCTATTTTTCTATGAACCTTCCGTTAGCGAAAAGAAAAACGTGCCATTCTTGAGTGAAGTTCTCCTTTACGGGAGCAACTTAACACAGTTGTAAAGAAGCGTGAAAAAGAAAAAAAAATAGGCTTGAGGCTTGGGACTCGAACTCAAGACAGTGCGATTGCGCTGTACATTCCTCTACCGACTGAGCCGACAAACCACTTGACAACCAGTCACCTTGCGGGTTCGAGATATATCCCGTAAGGAGTGATGACATATGAAGCATCATGTGTTTGAGCTGCAGATATGAAATGTTCCGCAGTCAGAATAATCATCCCCTCGATTGTTTTCACACTTTTTTGCAACCAACAACAATAGCTCCAGAACGTTTTTATCCGAAGTGAATACCACATATAATCACTATCAATTCTGTTAGTGTGAAAAATTACACGTACTTATTCCTTCTAAACTGCAATCGAAATCATGTGGTTAACTAAACTCAAGTTCGTTCTTGTTTGCAGTTCCAGATGCCTTGCCAAACATAACGTCTATCGAAGCCAAGGCCCATTCTATTGTGATTTCTTGGAAGCCCGTGCCGAGAAAAGATTTAAATGGCATATTAACAGGCTATCAGATTCGATGGAAGGAGGTCGATTCAGGAGGTCCATACAATTACGAAAACCTCACTATCAAAACTGATAGATGTCGAAAGAAAAGAGACGTCGCTATTGATGATACCACGACTTCTTTTAATCTCACAAATCTAAAGATATATACGAATTATTCCGTGGCAATAGTAGCGTCCACAGTAGTTGGCCTAAGCCCGTATGGCAAAGATAAATATTTCATGTCTGGTGAAGGAAGTAAGTGAAACCATTTTTATTCATGTTCAAAATCCGGTTCTGAATGATAATGCCACGCAGACAGTTGAAGCAAGAAAAGAAATCGAGCAGAGTGGTTTTCAATCCAATATCGTAAAGTTTGACCAATGATTGCCGACGCAGACAATCGGAGCCAACGAGCACACGAAGCAAACGGATGTAGCGGGCATTTAATAAACGCGGGAAAATATACACAAGCGAACGTTAAGCGCAGGAAAATACAAGCGCGTGGTATTGCACAACCAACAAAATGCAGATACTTTTGACACCCAACCAACGGCAAAAGTGCGTTTACTCGCACTGACAATGGATTTATCTACTCCTTAAACTTACTGTTCAAATCAGAAAACCATGAACACTAGAAATATTTATGAAATGTTATAGCGATGTTCATCGTTACGTCATCTATCGTCATTAATGTGCCAACCAGAGATTGATTGGCCGTCGAAACGAAGGGTTCTTTTGTTCCAGTGGTTGGCAAAGTTAAATATCAAAAAAGCGTTTGTAAGCAGTGAGTATCGCCATTGCGTTGCGAGGAAATACCTTTGGGTGTTCACATGAAGTACGATTATTAACGAGTTCCTCCTACCTCTAGGCTCGATTTCCAGCCGTTTGTGAGTCCGCGTTCCCTACCCCACGATGATACCGGACTCCCAAAACGGCTGGAAATCGAGCCTATCCTATCTCAAGCCTCTTGTGGAATTCACCTAATCATTTTCTCTATTCTTCATCCTTATATCTTACGTCTTGTTTTACTTTTGTTTGTTCACTCTGCTATAGTTCCGATCTCCGCCCCAAGAAATGTGACGGCTTACAATACCAGTGCACAGAGCATTAAAGTCGAGTGGTTGCGGCCAGAAGAGGCCACTATTCGAGGAGTCCTTGTTGGCTACGAAGTCGCTTTCACACCGTCCTCAAAAAATGCATCGGCCACTCGCCGCGCGATGCTGTGCGCTTGCAACACATCAGTAAATCTGACCGGACTAACAGTGTACACATTGTATAACATCACCGTTGCTGCCTTCACCAAAATCGGGATTGGAAATGCCAGTGATATAACACAGACCTGGACCGACGAGTCAAGTTAGTATTTCCTACGCATTAATTGTTTTTCGTGTGTTCACTTGTGAACGGGATCCTAGCGGGATTCAGGCTGCTAAATCATCTGTTAGCTATAACATCTCGGGATTTGCATCAGTGGATGTTCGGGTTCAAATCCATTTCCGGTTAATACTAAACCAGTTCCTTTTCCGGTTTAGTATTAACGGAATAACTGCAATAAGGTTTTTCAAGAGAACGCGTATTCAGAAAACGAAATGGTTATTGCGGAGGTGACCTGAGAACTAACACTCGGAATAGTCTGGAGGTGACTAAGGGGGCTTTCCATTTGACAGAACTTACCGGCTAGACCGGGCATCTGGATGGGCTAACTCTACAACGCCTTCGAAGTAACACACTTCGAGGATGATATATATACTCCTCTAAAAGAATGCCAGGGGTATCATGTAACTATTTCTTCAAATTATTGCATTTTCCTTGCAAACTGACCGGTCTAGCCGGCCAGTTCTGACAAAAGAAAAGCGCCCTAAGACTTACATTTCGGCGGCTGAGCACGATTTTCACGCCAAAATCTTCCCAAAAGAATGCGTATTCTGTATATTCTGAGTGAACTGTATTCTGATTATTCCGTTCATTCTGTTATCGCGAGCAGAATAGACAATGCTATTCCGTTTATTCCGAAAACACAATAGGTACCGAATGAACAGGTAAACCTAACATTCCGTGTAGTCTTATTCGTGAATGGCCCCAAAAGAATGCACCGTGAGGTTGCCCGCGGTGGGCACGAAATCAACTCCACCACGCGTCATAAATAGCCAAATGCTAATTCGTGTAACCGGTGCTTAGCACGTTAGCGCGGGAAAACTAGCACGAGAACAACTGGGCGCGGGAAAACGCGGAAAAGCGCGGGGAAAACGTGAGGTTACTTGCGGTGGTCACGAAATCAACTCCACCACGCGTTATAAATAGTCAAATGCTAATTCGTGTAACAGGTGCTTAGCGCGTTAGCGCGGGAAAACGAGTCTGAGGAAACTGACGCGAGTTGTTTTGGCCAATCGGTGAAGCGTGGCACTGCGAAAACATAGCGATTGCAAATTACGTTCAACATTCAACAGCAATTAAACCACTCTAATTATTGCCTTATGCATGTGTTAACATGTTTCTCGTTGCTTTCTTTTTTTCACAGAACCAGGAGAGCCCAAAATCGTAAAAGCAGAATCGAGAACATTTGACACCATCGACGTGACGTGGGATCCAGTGCCCGAAGAACATTGGAACGGTATTCTAACTAAGTACGAAGTGGAGGTGAAAAACCAAAGTAATAATAAGGTACTACTTATTATTCCTTACCCAGTGGGCAACAGGACGGCTGAGATTGAAAACCTGACGATGTTTATTAAGTACAAGTTTCGCGTACGAGCCTACACACGGATTGGCGCTGGTAATTACAGTGACCCCATAACTTTGATGACGAATGCAACAGGTACTGTAGCCATTATTCTAGTAAAAGGCCTCCGTTTGCAATGGCATTGCGACGAGACGCAAGCGTTGATTGATTAATTGGTTTATATTTATCTCTCGTAGATAAAATCTAAACTGCAGGTCCCAGTTGTTCGAAAGGTGGATAACGCTATCCACCGGATAAGCACTAGCAAATCCAATTGACTTACCCAGTGGATAGCGCTATCCACCCTTCGAACAACTGGGGCCAGGTGAGCGGTCAGATTTTACAATTAAACTAAACCGAAAACTTTACTGTCACAGAGTCTTTGAATCTATCAGTTCTGGTTCGTCTAGGTTTAACCTGGCAGAGGTAACAACTGGTTCAAAAATTTGGTTCTTCAACGGATTGCCGGGCAAGATCTTGCGCACAAATTTCCTGAACGTTTGCTCTCAGCGTGCGTTAAGCGACTAAATTCCAGCATTTTCTAGCGCAATTTGATAAGGCATAGCGGCAAATATTACGGGCACGTAGTCTATATATTTCTTTAGCATTGTATAGTGGTGAAAACAGTAGTGTTTATTTATTATTGTTTATTCATTTGTGTTTTTATTCTAATATTTTTTTGTCAGTCACTTCTATCCTATATTAATACATTCAGTATCAGTTCTATTGTTTACTTTCATTTATTTATTTATTATTTATTTAATTGTATGGCACCCTTTACCCCCCTCGATGAGCTAGTGCTATTAGCGGGTGAAGGTATTCTGTTTCGTAATCTTGTTACAAATAACAGAAAAACTGTTGTTGTCAGTTTCTGTATCAATTCTAGTCCGCTAGAAAGATACAAAGGCAAATCACCGTTATTGTAAACAACAAGTTTTAAAGAATCTTTGTGCATCGATTTCACAGAGAAAAAAATGGTTTCTTAGCACTTTTATTTTCTTTGGTGGACAATTTTTTCTCAGTTTTGCTTTATTAAGCAACGTTTAACTCTTTTGGTGAAGTAAAGGGTTGCCATTTTTTAGCCGGTTCATGTTAAGGGAAGGACTGTTTTTAACCGCCCAGCGCTGGTTAGGGACTTGGAAATATCTACAATCCTATTCTCAAACTGAATTAGCCTTGGTAATAATTGCATAATTGCTTCGTCTGTTTGGTTGGTTTCTTTTCAGAAATTTCTGTGATACCACAAAATGTTACTGGGATTGCCTTAAGCTCAACATCCATCAAAGTGACGTGGATTGTCGACCTGGAGAGAGGTTTCGTTCTCGAGTGGTTTAATATCTCTTACAGAGCTTTGAACAAGGATGCTTCGAACGATACCAAAAGAAAACGCGTTCCGGCAAGAGAATTAAAAACGACTGTACTTCTCGACCACCTCGAAATATTTACGAAATACGAGATTAAGGTAGCGGCAATAACGGCCAACCTCACTGGAAACAACAGTAAACCGATAAATGTGACCACAAGCGAAGAAGGTAATAAATTAGCGGTCACAAATTATTTATTTAGAGGTAATAAATTAAGTGATCGCTGCGATGGAACCACCCCTCCCCAGCTTTTTCCAATGATAGAAAAACAGCTCTCATTGTTTTACGAGAGAACTCGTCACTGCTTATTCTGTGTTAGTTTGGGGGGGGGGGGGGGG
>BLFK01000235.1:1323744-1342015 GCA_014634185.1 Astreopora myriophthalma | reverse complement strand
GGGGGGGGGGGGGGGGTGGAGGACTCAATTTCTTTGTTTCCTTTTTTAAATATATTTTCCCCCAAATTGTTGTCCTCTTCTTGAGTTTATAAGTTCTCCGACTCCAAAATGATTACATGTTCGATTGGTCACACCTTGGACCTTCCAAGAACAATATGGAAAGACCGACGATAAAGTATGTGGCCACGTTTTAGGGCCCACCCCAATTTACCAACATAAAATACACGATCAATTCTTGGTCATCGGCATATCATTGACAAAAATTCAGAATGCCTCGTATCCCGGCGCCTCATTGCAGGACACTTGACGAACACTTCCTTCCCACGCGATTGCCATGTGCCATCCCTCTCTCCCCTCCCCTTGTTCAAAGTTCTTAGCAAGGGTTATCATATATCCCTCAGATAGTGCGTGCGCTACGATTGGTTGATGGACGATTGGTCCGTATTCTACAGTACGGACCGACTGACTTTATGCTGTGCTTTCCAGCTCAATTCGATTCGGTATCATAAATATCTTGCTAACCTACTTCCAGAAAGGAACAATTTCCTTGAAGAAAACAAAAGTGTTAACTATTTATAACAGGGCCAATCTTTTGTTTATGACACGGGCTTCATTTGTCAAACATAGCGTTCCCTCCAAGGAAACGATTTTTTTCCCTTTTCATAGTTCCAAAGTCAGCTACAATTAACGTAACAACCGCTTCTGAGTCGCTGTCAAGTGTGCGAATCGATTGGTACCCAGTGCCTGAGAAGTACCAAGACGGAAACATTACAGGGTATATTATTGAAGTGAAGAACGGAAGTTGGACACAAAATATCACTATTTCCGGCGGAAACAACCTCACAGCAGTGATACACAACTTGGAAATGTTTGTCACTTACAAAGTCAGAGTATTGGCGCGCACGGCAGTGGGAGGTGGTCCTTTTAGTTCCCCCGTACACGCAACGACGAGTCAAACTGGTAAGGTAACTATAGTTAAAGGGCACCTCCTCTCCTACAAAAATAGCACTTTAAACTGCAGGAAATCATGTTTACAATCACGGTTGCCTTAGAATTTTTCAAAGAAAGTGTTTTTATCGGAAAAAGTGACTTTTAGAATCACTTATTTTACTTTCAAATTTCGCAGGCGCCGCCATCTTGAACTGTGACTTTACAGTTGCCCTTTCGTTCTGCCACAAAGAGCTTTTGTACAACAAATAGTGGAACCGTCAAACGTTACAATTATTTAAGATGGCGGCGCCCGGTAAATTTGAAAGTGAAAATAAGTGATTCTAAAAGTCATCTTTCCCGATACAAACGCTTTCTTTAACAAATTTTCAAACAAATTTGATTGTTAAAAAAAATTCCTGTGGTTTAAAGCTCTTTTTTTTGTCAGGAGTGGAGGTTCCCTGTGCAGTGGACCAATTAAAATTCGTAGCAATTTCATGTGACTTGCTCAAAGCGCGGGAAAAATAGCGCGTACAAGTCCCGATTGGTTTTGGTTTTCCTTGTCATTGGTTGATAAAGTGGCGCGAGTTTTGTAAGCCAATCACTAAGCGTAGCAATCGCAATCGCGTAATCACTTTCGACAGTCATTTATAGCTAGGTATAACAACCGATTTGAAAACGATTTGAGAGACCCTGGTTCTCACCAGATGCTGTATGCGATTGGAGAACGAAATAAGAGATGAAACAACACAGGCAATGCGCCCGGCTCTCTGATGACAAAGAATCAGGTCACAAGGACCATTGAAAATTGAGATCTTGAAGAGCTACAGGTCTTCTCAACGACTTAGCTTTCACTTATTGTGCTGGGTACCTCCACTTAGATACCTTCCATTTATAATATAAGCCGAGAAATTTCGGAGATTTGATTGGTTGATAGTATCGCCATTTCCGCGTAATAGTGGTATAACAGCAAAAATGGTATAACAGCAGTGGTATAACAGCAAAAATTTCTCGGCTTCCATTATAAACAAATAATAGCATGACTTGTATGTGGTATTTGGCAATAATACCGCCTCGTGATATTTCAAAATTCTCCAAATACCACTCGCCGCTTCGCGGCTCGTGGTATTTTGGAGAATTTTAAATATCACTCGCGGTATTATTGCCAAATACCACTACAGGTCATGCTATTACCTAAACATATGCGACTTTGTCTCGTTAGTCTAGTAGATATCGGTACACGATCATCTCAGCAGGGACCGTAAACGTTCATGCGAGCAAAGCGATGTGTACTGGTACAAACATTTGCGTTAATTCCGTGTAAGGATAGGTGAGGCAGCATGTTGTCTCCGGCCTGCGCGGGCTGTTGGATGTCCTCCAAAGTCGAGATCAGAGATTTGCGCGCAATGAGAGAAGAAAACACAAGCGAAGAAAATGTATCCATTGGATGGCTGGGAAGAGCATCGAGAAAGAAAGGACTGAAGCAAAAGGCCAGCAGGTCGACCAGCTGAGCTGTTCTTCACTTCCCACTTAAGTTATGGGGTTGCCTGTGGCGGGAAGAGAGAGACCAAACGCATCACATTTTCGTTGCATACTAATTCAACCCCACTCGGTGACTAAGACACCTTTGCGCTGTTCGCTCGGAACCGTTCGTTCATGTTAAGTTTGAAGTAGATTTTACTCAATGTAACTTGAAGTTAAAGGAAAAGTCTTTTGGAGCTATATAAATAAGTGCTAGTAACCATTCCTTTTACACAACTCCCTGAAAATTACAGGGAGAGTATATTCGAACCTAGAAAAACCATGAGGAAAACAGATGGAACGCGCGTTTTTGGGAATTGGGTTGGGAATTCTGGACTCAATTCTGGATTAAAATTTTGGGAGACCTTTAGTTCTGTCACTCCCAAATGACAGCAACACTGTCAGCAGGTTGTAATTGTATGAAATTTTGATAAATTTTATACGAGCGTTGTAAAAATTGATGATGTTCTTGATAATTCTTTTTCTTGTTTACGAATGATGCTCTGTCATTCGTTTCCTCGTTCTTCGCATTGTTCAGGTTGGCACAACGATGAAAGCATTCTCTTCGCACCAATGTGTCCCGGGTTCAATTCCCGGACTCGACGTCATATGTGCGTTGAGTTTGTTGGGTCTGTACTCCGCTCCCAGAGGTTTTCCTTCGGGTACACCAATTTTCCTCTATTCTCTGAAACCACTAACATTTCCACGCGAGATGATTAGGTACACGAATAGCCACTCTGTGGAGGTGCCCCCCTTAATTCCAATTTACTACAGATTGATTGATGATTGTAAATGAATAAATTAGTTAATTTATAAATATATAAATAAATTATAAATAAACTAAAAATTATTTAGGAATTATATATTAATAGATTAATTTATTAATATATGAATAAATAAATTTATTTATTTTTAAATTAAGTAGTTAATTTATAAATTAAGTGATCAATTTATAATTTAAGTAATTAATTTATTTCCGTGTTTTATAGTCCCTGACGTTAACTTGACCGGAAATGCTAGTGCTATTAACAACACATCTATCATGGTGTCTTGGGAAATAAGACGCAAAAATAAAGGACTGGAAAGGCCAACATATTATGAGTTGTGGTATTGCCCGGTGGAGGCTTGTATTGGTAAGTTCAGCCAACCTCCAGCTTCAGCGCAAGGAAGTACGACCTATCACGTCACGGATGGTTCTCCAATGAAAGCAACGCTGACCAATCTAACAGCTTACGTCGAGTATAAAATGAAAGTCAGGGCCGTACGCATAACTGCCACAGATGGAACGAAGGTTTTGCATCCTCAAGGAAATTTCAGCGCACCATTTTATGCCACAACAGAGGAAGGAGGTGAGAACCTGTCTTCTATATCTGTTTTATTTTCAGCAAGTTTTTTATGTGTTCCTAACTGCACGTTTATATCCACAACCCACTTAAACAGATCATTTAAGATAGAACAAGTTCTGGGCAAAGTTGTTGGAAGCCAGGGGCTAGATTGATGAAGCCCTCCTAAGTTAAGATGTTTCCTAAGTATTGCCTTATGACAACGGCCCTATGGTGACCTTTGTTGTGAGACAACACTTAAGAAATACACACACACATATATATATATATATATGTTAGGAGGGCTTGATGAATACTTCCCCTGGTTAGTGTTTAATCGAAATGCCATTAAGGACAGCGCGTCAACCAACCTTAAAATGATCTTTTTTGGACTTAATTTTGGGCTTAACATAAAAAAAATGTCAAACGTAAAGGGTAATAAACGTCGAACTCGAAGCATTCGCTTCGTGTCTTCAAAAAATGAGGCCACCCATGTAGGCAGGCATCCGAAATTCCGAATTATATTGGGTGACGGGTTGTCGCTAGTGGCTTTCGTTTTTCGCCAAGATAACTCATAGGTTTAAATCAATTCAACCCAGAGTTAGGCGCTAACATGCTTCGAGCAGCTCGGCCTCGGTGTACGGAGTGTGTTCAATTTGACGTTGTCGCGGCCATGTTGGACGAGCAACCTCGTTCCCAGGGTGTTTCCGACGTGGAATTTCGAAATGGCGGAATGCCAGCCATTTTGAATGGCCACACCGAAAAGACCGTGGGAACGTAAAAAAGTTGGAGGAGAAAACAAAGAAACAAAGAAACGGAGGCTATGTTGGAGGGGGAAAAGATTCTTTTAGGAGATGATTCGGAGATTCTTTTCGGAATGTTCGGTTTATCTGTTCGTTTGGAACTTAGTCCATTTTCGGAACGAACGAAATAGCATTGGCTATTCTGCTCCCGATAGCAGAATGAAGGAAATAAACAGAATACAGTTTACTCGGAATACACAGAATACGCGTTCTTTTGGGGAGATTTTGGCGCGAAAATCGTGCGCGGTCGCCTAAATGTCAATCTTAGTGTCCAGACTATCCCGACCATTAGTTCTCTGGTCATTTCCTCTTTTGGAAAACCCGCACTTGCAACCTCGTTCCCACGGCGGAGAAAAGCCCTTGGAACGAGGTTGCCGCACTTGGACTCGTTTTGAAAGAGAGGCTGAAGTGAACTCGGAAATGAATTACTGCATGTTTCGCTTTCCCACAGTTCCAGCAGCCCCGCCTCCAAACGTCACCGCACGCCCCGAAAGTTCCACAAGCATCAACGTGAGCTGGGGCGAGTTGCCCTGGGATGTGAGACGCGCAAACATCACTAAATATGCCATCTACTTGTACAAGAGAACTAATTTGCCACCTATAAGCAACCATACTGTCGATGGCAATATTATGTGGCACGTGATTCAGAATCTGGCAGTGTCCACAAAGTACAGCGTCAAGGTCAAGGCTATCGCGAAAAAGGGCAGCGGTCCCCTCAGTGCCTTTGCGAACACAACCACTCTTGAACCAGGTATTCGCGTGAACGATGCACCTACTTAACAGGCCATTTCCGAATTGCTGTTTGCCTCTGTTTCAAAGCGAGTCTTGGTGCTAAACCATTCAAATGATAATGAGTTTGATTTGCATGAAAATACAAAACTCATTTGCATTTGAATGGTTGTGCACCAGGACTCGTTTTGGAACCGAGGCAAACAGCAATTAGGAAATGGTCTATTGTTTTAGGATCACCCAACTAGTCGGACAGAAAAGGCAATAACAAAGTTAGCAAACGCAAGTAGAAGAAATATTTATTTGGGAATAAAACGAAAGAAAGCGTCACGCTTTTCGCTACTCGAGGACTATTACTAATAGTCCTCTAGTAACGTAGCCAATGAAAATGCAGGATTTGCATTAGTCCACTAGAGGGTGATACTAAAATCCTTTATTAACGCACCTACATTCACGCACCTTTATTAACGCAAGCAAAAGGTGCCTAATTTGAACTTTCCTTCATGTCTATGAAAAATAAAAATAAAAAAGCGTCCTGGGGACGTTTAAAGACCCCCACCCCCACAAACAGGCTGGGTTTTTTGCTGCCACCGAATGATTGCCTTACTTTCACTTTGTCAAAGGCTCAGGCTAAATAACCATTCTCCTTTTTTAAGCCAGTATTTCTAACAATTTAAATAGCGATGGTATGGTATCAGAGTGAAGGTTCCCTTTAAAGCGCTACTACGATCAAAAAGTCACTTCTCATTTCGAAGTGTTGGAGAGGAAAGTGTTACTTTGAGTGCTGTTGTTTTGTTTGTTTGTTTGTTGTTTTCTTTTGGTTTAACGGTCCGCTATTAATCACGTGGCATGCTCAAGGAATACAGCGAGTTTTTACATGACGTGACGGCGGCCACGTGGGTGAGCAAAGAAACAGAGGCCATGTCATTGGTTTCAAACTAATCCTCCGCAAATTGATTGTTATGTAAATTTATTGATTGTTATGCAAATGCATTGATTGTTATGCAAATGTGTTGATTGTTATGTCAATGTGTTGATTGTTATGTCAATGTGTTGATTGTTATGTAAATGTGTTGATTGTTATGCAAATGTGTTGATTGTTATTTGTTGATATGCAAACAAATAGAGCGGTTTTCAATTCATTGTCGTAAATCTAAGACCAAAGTATATACAGAGCCAATCGTGCACGTTCTGAAGAAAATACACTCTTCGACCAACCACATATCGAAGTAATTAAATGACTTGGTTTTATTGACAAATGAGAACCAACGCAAAGCAAATAAACTCGAAAGTAAACGGAGGCGGCCCCAAGCGCGGGAGAACGGGCGCGAGTGATTCGCAATTGGTTTTAGTTTTGCATTTGATTGGTTGATAAGTTCGCGCCAGTTTCTTGAACCAATCATAGAGTAAACCAGAACCAAAGCCGAGCAATCCCGTGATTACTTTCGACACTCGACACTTGAAAACCGCTCTAACTTTTAATTTGCCACTGATCGTCTGAATTGGTAAATATTTGTGACGTAACTGACAATAGTCTCGTACCCAGATCTCCCACGACCAAGCGCGAGGGAGTTCTGGCAAAGTTCAAAATACGGGACTTGTATTACCTGACAGCAACGTTATCGTACCATATGAAACTCGGTCACCCCAATTTTTTATTGATGGAAAGTAATCAGCAGGCAAAGATGAAACTCTCTGTAAAGTTTTAAAATATTCGGTGGAGCAGATTCAGAGGCACCTACATGACCAAAAATTAAAACCTTGCTGAGAGTTTCATCTTGGCCGGCTGATTACTTTAAACAGTTAAAATTAGGGGTCACCGAGTTAATTTTTGAGATGCGAGCAAGTAAAACCAAATATAGAGTGTTCTTATAGGGCTTTCCTGTTGCCACGGTAACTTATTACGTCACAATAATGACCGCATCTTGTTAAGGAGTACTGGGGGTTTCATATTTTACCATAACGTTGCCGTTTCGTTCTACAGTGTTGAAGTGTCAATCGTTTTAATAAGCTAGGGCGCGTCTTCAAAGTGTTGAAACTGACTTGAGCCACCTAGAAGAACAAAACGGTTTTTTTAATAAAATATTTTTACATTGCAGCACCGACCGTTGTTCCCGAAGACGTAGAAGCCAGTGCCATCAACGGAACAGCCATTCGCGTGACATGGAAACATGTCGCTCGGAATCGTACTCTCGGTTTTCAGGGTTACAAAATCAAATACGTGACTTTGTCAACTACTGCCAAAAAGAGTTCATATGTGAATACGGCTAACAACGAATTTAAACTGACCGGGCTGAAATTCTTTACGAAATACAAAATACAAGTCGCCGCTCGCTCAACGCAAGAGGGAAATTACAGTAGCCCACAAATCGTCCAAACTCAGGAAGGAGGTAATAACACATCACGTCACGTAACGCCATATCAAGTCACTTTCTGTCACCCCACGAAACCTGACTGTTGCGGTGTCATATCATGTCTTAGAATTCAAATCGGCTTGTTAGCAAGTCGTGTCACCTAAAAACACATCACGTCATACCATGTCACATTTCTTGATGTCAATTTTGTGTCAACTTGGTTGTTGTTCGACTTTGCTTGTAGCTCACCGTACTTTCTTTCAATGTTTAGTTCCCAGTCAGCCGCCGTCCAATCCGAATCCTTATGCGCAAGTACTGGATTCTACTTCCGCTAGACTATACTGGGGTTCAGTCCCCGAAGAGCACCACAACGGCAACATAAGAGGTTACCGTGCCTTGTATAAAAGAGTGGGAAACTACTCTCGCTATAACAAATCGACAATCGCAAAGGCTACAACATTGGTCCTTCCAAATCTGGATAAAGCCGCTGACTATAACGTTGAAGTGCGTGCGTACACCGATGCTGGGGATGGCAAAGCATTTAATTTTACTTTCAGGACCGCCGACGATAGTGAGTAATGCACTTATCGATGTCTTTTCCCTGGTGGCGGAAATGGTGGGGGGGGGGGCTGCCGAAAGCCCCAGGGCATTATTGACATTTGTGGCAACTGACCCAATTCGCCTCCCTGGGGAAACCCCAAATAGTCAAAATCCCCACCTTGTAAAAATCTCAGGCTTCCAAAAACCATCAGGAACATCGATAAGCCGCGGGCTAACAGTGGAAGTCAAAATTCCCCCACAGGGGTCGTCAATGTCCGCAGGACTCTTCACCCCCCCCCCCGGGGAATATCTTATCTATATCTATATCTATATCTATATCTATATATCAGTCTTCTCCCCGGGAGGGAGGGGTGAAGAGTCCTGCGGATATTGACGACCCCTGTGAGGCAACTGACCCAATTCTAGAAGGCATGGATAAATTTTGCTCGTGTGTTATGTATTCTGCCCGCCGGCAATGTTCGTATCCTTTGCACCGTTCTGACGCGCCGAAGTTCTGATCGAATCGTACTCGAGACAATAGTCCTTAGTACCACGTTGAAGTGCGTGCGTACTTGCAGTGAAAGCCATTTCAAGATATCTCATTTGGGACTTTGAACGATATGATAACATTTTTTTGAAGAAAAATATGATATTAAGTCTATAAATACCGCTAAAATCAGCAATAGCTTATTATAATTAAAAGGATGCAAGACAAGAATAAGATACACTTTAATCAAAAACTTCAGCTTGTATCCAGTCAGTATGGCTATTTAAACTTGTCTCTTTTTATACCTTAAAATGATCGGGGCTATTTTCGCAGTTTCTCGTGTACTACCAGCTTTCCATCTCGCTTGAGTTTCTTTTATTTCTCGAAGCTTAAGTGGCCGTTGTTCTTTGTTCATTAGTTCCCAGTCGACCTCCGGTGATACTCAACACTGTGAAGAGACTCTCACCGAGCAAAATCAATGTGACTTGGACACCAGTTCCCGAAGAATTCATGAACGGAAAATTGAAGAATTATATCGTGTCGTATTGGCGCGTTATGGTGGGAGATGAGAAAAGAGAAGAGGAACCGGTGAAAGAAATAAGAGTTGCAGCAGGTCAGACCTCCAGGCTGTTGACTGGTCTTGAGCCCTACGTTCAATACAACATATCGGTTGCCGCCACGACTGATAAGGGACGAGGACCAATGGCGTTTGCCCTAGGAGGTGCGAAGTTCCACATTTATCTCTTTTCAGTAAATGGTTCCCATTGTACCCTGTTATCTCCAGGGCAATCGATCCCGCATAACGTAAAAATGTGATACAAACCAAAAATGGCAAACCATCCGTTGGGCAAGAGTGTAACGGCAAAATGAAAGGAGATATTTATACAGTGACGCACTTAATGAGTCTGTCCTCCAATAACCATAGGCAGTGGCTTATGAAAAAACGTGGAGAATTTATAGCGCATTCTATATTGTATCGACCGAAAAAAAACTCAAGCTTGATTTTCTAGTCACCTTAGAAAAACATCGCAACCAATTAAATAAAGCTCACCCTCCCCGCCTCGAAATCCGTAGCACTTGTTATGAGTACAAGACTGACGTACGCACATCTCCTGAATACGACGCTAACCTTGCTCCGGATAATTGCACGGCACTGTTAGCTATGGCTGTTAGCTCTGTATCACGACCACATTTCTTTCGGTTTCCACTGATAACATCGATTGCTCGATATTAATATGTAAGCTACACACGAGCCATATTTCGCTTCTTTCAAAAGAAAGGGAACATTTCGATAACATTTTTGGTCCACGCTATCGTTGAGCACATTTGAATTTCTTAGAATGATCAAATCACCTCTTAGGAATGGAGCACTTTCCATATCGAGTGTTGCGCTTGCAACCAAACCAAACTTGCTATTCTGTCCAATCACGATAGACGCAGACAACCAAATCGACCAGTCAGAGCTAGAGGCAAAAACGTGCAGCCGGCGCCACTCGCGGCAAAATGCGTACGAGGAAGTTAATATTGGTTTTCGCTTGTGGCCCTGATTGGCTGAGAAATTGGCGCGAGATGTGCTAATCCAATCACTACCCAAGGCGATGAAAAGCCAAAGCAAACTCTATTAAAGCATTCATTTGTGTTAACTTCAGAGACATGTCACTGCAGAAAGCGTCTTACTACAAGTTGGCGACGATACGAGCCGTACGCGAACGTCAGCGACGATGGGCAGCCGGAAGAAATAATTCCTCTCGTATTGCAGGATATGGTAGATGATTGTTGCGTAGACTGCGCCGAATTTGGGAAAACAATTGTTGATTTCAAAAGAAACGGCAACGATCCAGAATCCGCGAAAACTACCAGCCGCGATCTCCTGGAAAGCTTGGATCCACGAACCGACTTCACCTTCCCAGTTTATGGAAACTCGCTTCAGGATACATACAAGGGTGGCTATGGGTTCGTGCCTGTAGTAGATTCGTCTGGTGTGGCGTTTATCGTCTACCCGGACGATACCACCACCCAGACGACCATGTTTAATTCCCTGATTCGCTGCATTCCCGTGTTGTTGTTGCCCATACTGACAGCGTACGTGGCGGGCGTGATTATATGGATTTTGGTGAGTAGATGATTCATTAATCGCGGTCGGCTTAGAATTACAAAACAGTGGCTCCAAAGGACAAACTGCAGTTTTTGTTGACTTTCATAAATATCACTTCTAATACGTGTACTTCCAAACTCTTCCATGAGTGTCGGAAAACCGAAACCAAAGGTAACGGGTTTGCGCCTCTCGAAAGCCTAGCAATTTTGTTGGGCCTTTTTCGCTAAAAATGAAGGCGTTTCAAGTCCTGAAACCTGTCTCATAACTTTGCCCTTTCGTGCCTTGAAAACACGTTCGGAGATCAGATTTGAGTTACAGAGGGAGGCTATTTAACAATTATTCCACAAGAGCGCGTGCGCGTTGGTTGAGATGATAGATAGCGAGGGAGGCGCGTAGCTCATAACCCAAGATGGCTTAAACCAATCAAAACTCTTGAATTACATTCAACAATTAGACCCGTAGCCCGCAAGGGCTACGGGTCACTAGTCCATTCGACTTCGCCTCATGGGCCATTGACCCGTGGCCCTTGAGGGCGAAGGGTCTAATTGTGTTAGGATCACCCAACTAGTCAGACAGAAAAGGCAATAATAAAGTTAGGAAATGCAAGTTGAAGAAATGTTTATTTGGGAATAAAACGAAAGAAAGCGTCACGCTTTTCGCTACTCGAGGACTATCAGTCGAGGACTATTACTAATAGTACTCTAGTAGCGTGGCCAATGAAAATGCAGGATTTGCATTAGTCCACTAGTTGGGTGATACTAATATCCAATAATAAAGTTTTTAATATGATTTAGCCACGTTATGATATGATGTAGCGCAAAGGAGACGCATAAACCTCACATTGGAGTCCTCATCTCTAAAATTAAATCATCTTAAACCCACAGATTGTTCGCAGAAAAGATACGAAATCGTCCATCTCCCAGGCAAATACGACGTAATCACTGCATAGAGCGGTTTTCAATTGAGTGTCGTAAAACCAATACCAAAGTAATTACTCCGACCAATCACAGCAGGTGCAAACAGCGCAATGAGCCAATCAAAATTTGTATTAATTCCACGTAACTTCCTCAAACCGCGGGAAAAATCGCGCGTGCAAGTCGCGATTGGTTTTGGTTTTCTTTCTCATTGGTTGATAAACTGGCACGAGATTTTTAAGCCAATCACAAAGCGTAGAAATCGTAATCGCGTAATTACTTTCGACAGTCATTTGAAAACCGCTCTAAACTGGAAATAAGCGTATTATGAACCTTTCCGCAAAGAATTTCTGATCTGTCTTTTTCAGTAATTAATATTAACGAGCTGATGCTTCTTGGCTTTTTTCTCCTGATCTGCAGGAAAGAAACCATAACTCAAAAGATTTTAATCCATCGTTCATCCAAGGGACCTGGGAAGGAATCTGGTGGGCCTTTGTTTCCATGACAACATTAGGGTATGTTGATGCATAAACAATTTGTCTTCTCGTCAATACAAAAACTAAGTAATTGATTCGGCGTACTAAAGTGAGTTGAGACGAGTGGTCGACCGGAAGCTAAGTAATGGGTTTTACAAGACTTTCTCAAACCGGAGCCCGTAACCCGGAGCGTACAACTCCCATACTGGGGCTATGTCACGGCATTTTTACAGACCAAGCTATTTATAGACATGTTTTTCCCGCGAAAATTTCAGTTCCAGTCCGCACGTGTCCAAGCAGTTAATTGTGCAAGGCTTATGATTGGCTAGCAAGGCTCCTGTGGGACACCAAGCCTCCGGTGGGAGATTGAAGTTCTGCGTTCAGGGTTAGCGGTTCCTGCTCAAACTTATTAATTATTCATATCGATGATCACCAATGAACGAATGTATACAACAGCACGTGCATGCATTTGGATACCAAATGAAAACTGGTATACACTTCTGAGTGAGGGTGGCACAAATCACTTAAATATGCACCTTCACAGTTTACAAGTACTACGACTTAGTGGTACTGACAATCCATACAGTTCTTCAGGAACTTAATTTCCGCGAACACCCTTTATCCAATCATAAATCAAGGTGATTCACAAATGGGTTTTTAAAAGCCAATCAGAATGCTGAGCAATTAAGTAAACGCAGCCGGTGCCAAGCGCGGGAGAACGAGTCGCAAGCGCGGGAAAACGAGTCGCAGGCGCGGGAAAACGAGTCGCAATTGGTTTTAGTTTTGCATCTGAGTGGTTGAAAAGATCGCGCAAGATTTTTTAACCAATCAGAGAGCAAGCCGGAATCAAAACCAAAGCAATCCCGTAAGTTACTTGTGACACTCAATTGAGAACCGCTCTCGAAGTAATTGCAACGAATGAGGGGTGATGATAGCGTATTTGTCTACGAGTGAGAACTCGTGGCTTGCGTTTCTTTGGGGAATGCAAACATCTCAAAACGATGAAAAGGTTTGGGTCAAGAGCCACGCCATCGTGCTTTATTTCGTTCTTCGGTGAACATGATTCGATTCCCCGATTAAACTTTCACCCAGGAAAAAAAGCGACCTTAAGCAACGAAAACGTCGTCGTCCCGTACGTCATGAACAGAAGCAGGAAGTTTAGTGTTTCGCTTAATGGAATGTCTCTGACTTAAAACGAGTTTCAAAGCCTTTGTTTTAACTTTTCTAGTATGATATTATCGAGGTAAGAGCGCTGACGAGAGAGAAGACATCAGCGTTCTCGATGTCCATGCACGCTAATAATTAGCGACCTTCAGACTGGAGTACGAGTTTTCCGTACTGAGCATGCGCATTAAGTTTCGAGGTCGCGTGCTCAGAGCCAATCTCTTTCCCTGAGCCCACGTGCCTTTTGGTCAGCACCAAGACACGGAGTCCGTGTCTTGGTGCTGACCAAAAGGCACGTGGGCTCTGGGAACGAGACTGGCTCAGAGCGGAAAACTCGTACTCCCATCTGAAGGTTCCTGATACGAGAGTCGACGGGAGCAACCGGGCTGCTTTCACGTACTTACTTCTAGTTCACCCTAAATTGGAAATTAGGTGATTACCCCTGCACTATAGTGTGTGAGCTACCCTTTATCTTGAATGCTAACTATTCCAAATGAGTTCTTAACCCTAATCACTAAACTGAATGCTAAATCCTAATGACTAAAAATATGCAGTGTCCATACCCTTGCAAGAAGGCTAACTTATGTGCATTCAAAATAAGTGCATTTATAAACAGAATCAACGAGCAGAATCAATAATTGAGCCCTTAACCATATTGTTAATCCTTAAAATTAGTGCTTTGACACAGTCATATTTGATAACATGAGAGGAAACAACCTGCATAACAGTCTTTCAAGAATTTCAGAAGTTCGTTGCACTCATACTGTTTGATTCAGAGAAATAAAATGGTTTGAAAAATTTCAACCCGGTTTGAAAAATTTCAGCCAGTTCAAAAAATTAACACTGGTTTAAATTTTTTTTAAACCCGGAGTAAAGTTAAAACACAACTTATAAAACGTTCTACAGTCTAACCATTTGTTAATTTAAATTCGAAGGTCGCTCTTTCGCACTTAATGCTGCCCTGACCAGAAGTCGAACCCCAGCCTCCGGGCTGGTACAACCCATGTATACTAACACTACATCGGAATATTTACATTTTCACAGGTACGGTGATCGAGCCCCGCTGGCCTACAAGGGGCGCCTATTTGGCATCTTGTGGATTTATTTTGGCCTCGTTGTCATCTCAGTAACCATGGCAATGCTAACGACAGCACTTACCACGGTCACCTTGAACAGTGCGCTTACTATATATGGAAGCAAGGTGAGCGCGGACGGCTAAATCTAATTATAATTTTAGGCCAGGTCCAAGGCCGGCCGAGTCTAAAATTACTGGTCGTTCTTGCTCGTTGACGTCCATTCTCGTCCCCAGAGCCACTCGTCTTCAGGCTTAAAATGTCGTTGACGAGTGGCTCTGGACGCGCCAAAAAATTCGAATTTTCTCATTGGCTGACAGAAAATGAATGCGCAGCAGAAATAAAAATCACAAAGTCAAAAATCACAAAGTCAAAAACGCTTCTGCATGTCCATACACAAATTTGACCGTGTCATCAATACTCTGATTCACAAACTGATCATCTTCCTTCAGGACTTTGACACCGACTCTTCTTTCTTTTAATTTCTCGATTTGATCCGATATGATGGCATTCAGCGGAGAAACAACAAGAACGCAACTGTGACTGACTTTCTCAAGGCGGTCCACAACAAAAGGAACAAGTTGAAAAATAAGGGACTTTCCAAAACCCGTCGGTAAAATACATAAACAATCTTGCTTTTTCAAAGTAACGGCATACCAGGTAGCTTTCTGTTCTTCTTTTAAAACCAAACCACCTAACTTAAGTTCAGTCATAGACTCTTCCAACGCCTCTTGGAACCCATCTGACACGAAACAGGCCATCTTGACTTCATTGTGTAGTTTCCCGTCTCTCCCTTCCCTAAGGATTAATTTCTGAGCAGATTAGTTGAGCATGCGCTACCGGATGTCCGTGATTTACGGACATTCGGTAATTGCTGCTACCAGAGCCCTCCGTTTCTCCGACCACGTGACCAAAAGAAACGGAGGCTCTGGGGACGAGAATGGTTGACGTCGTTTTGTTCTTCCACAAAGCGCACTTCGGGTGTTTATGCGCAGGCGCTGATACTGTGCGTGACGAGACAGTATGTTTGTGACAGGATTAGCTTCCGCTTTGACGTCGTTACGCCCGTGGATGACCTAGTTGCTAAATGAGGCTCTCATCTTGTTCATGAATACATTTTCATCTCTTTGCATCTTGATATTATTGTCAGAATTACTCTTTGCATCCTACTTTACAGAATATCTCATTCATTTCTCTCTAGATTGCAGCTGAATTTAATTCGCCGGAATATCACTTGGGCACAAGGCGAAACGCCAAATACGATTCAGGTATTTCTTGGCTATGCACCTATCAATTATCGGGAATTTAACTCAAGAGACAGACACAGATTTGACACATGCGCACCGCCTAAGGGTCGGGAAATTGACAAAGCCGCCATCTTGGAAGACCGAGAGAACCAGGGATTTCACATTCAGTACTTGCCCGGGGGTGCGAAAATTAATTCAGTTTTCGTAAAGAACGAAGCATATTGCAATGTGCTGTTTTGTTATTTAACCATTTAACTCCTACTAGTGACTTCAGAGATTTTACGAAAGACGATTTTACTCATCAATGGGAGACCTCAGAGGGAGTAACGGGTTGAGCAAAGGTTTTTTTCCTGGAATTCCGTGCGTTAGTATGAATTCGCGACCACCAGTTGGTGGCCAGAGCGGGCATCCAGCGCCCCTAACAAGTTAGCCGCCTCCTTATCACAACAGAATGGTATCTGCCCGAAGAAAAAATAGCTTCGCCAAAACCCTCTTTCTCAATCTGCTAAAATGGAATGGCGCGGTTCTAAGAGCATCTCTCTCCTAGCAACCTGCTTCGGACTGCAGAGCCGAACTCCACTCCGAATCGGGTTGAATTTGCTGCGGATGCTCGTTCTTGTTCCGAAAGGTTCTTCGCGGGTCCGGTGTTTCCTTCTTAAATTAAGCCAGGAGTCCATAACCTGGAGCATACAACTCCCATACTAGGGCTATGTCACGGCATTTTTACAGACCAAGCTATTTATAGACATGTTTTTCCGGCGAAAAGTTCAGTTCCAGTCCGCACGCGTCCAAGCAGTTAATTATGCAAGGCTCAAGATTGGCTAGCAAGGCTCCTGTGGGACACCAAGGCTCCGGTGGGAGATTGAATTCGCGGGAAAATCAATCTAAAAATAGCCCAGTCTGTGAAAACGCTGTGACACAAGTATGTTGAAGTTGTACGCTCCGGGTTATGGGCTCCTGATTAAGCCCAAAAATTTTCTTTGTGGCGGTGCCACTGTTCATTTACATTTATTTCACTTTCTTTTTTATTAATCTGAATCAAAAGACAAGGAGTACCATAGCCTCGAAGAGATCACACAAGCACTTCTCAACAGGGAAGTTCAAGGTATTCTTGTGGATGCATATTCAGCGGGTATTCGAAACGATCTTTTCAGTCGATCGGAGTTTAAAGTCAGGGAAGTTGTTGATTACCAGACTGCCTACGGCATCGCACTCAGTCCCAGCTCGACTTCTCTCCGGAAATGTTTCAATCGCTACTTGACTTCGCACAGAGCAGAGGTTTTTGCGATGATTAAGAAGAAAGTCAGGCCGATACAGGTGTGTATACTTTTGTTACCCATTTCCGAAGATATTTAACAAATCGACAGCAGTTTTCTATGGTCTATAAGAGTATAGACCATAGAAAACTGCTGTCGATTTGTTTTTTACAATAACATGGAAAATATGAGCGGAATTGCTTCACATCTGACGTCATTTTTATTGTTTGTACTCTTATAGACAATAGCTACAAGCCAATCAGCGCGCGGGAATTTGGACAGTTATTGCAAAAATCAGTTTGGATCGCTTTTCAGTTCCAACCTCGGTTCCAGGGGCTCTCTCTCGCTCCAAGGGACGGGAACAAGAGAGACCCTGCCAAGAGGTTGCTTCAATTCTCCACTCTAGAAACTATGAGGAATCAGAGCACGAATGTGGCTCCTAAAGGCCTCTGGGAAATTGCGTCATCGACCTTTTAAAGGCCGGGAACCTCCACTATAGCAAGAATATAACTTAAAAATACTGAACAAAATGCTGCCCATCAAAATTGTTCGAACTTTTTCTAATGGAAGCGTTTGTATCTGAAATAAACAAATTTCAAAAACGCTTGTTTTGGTTTTCAAATTACCCGGGCGCTGCCATTTTGAATAATTGTGACGTGTAATGGTTGCCTTATTTTCAAAACAAAAGCTCTTTGTGTGAATACAATAAAGCAACCATTACACGTCACAATTATTCAAAATGGCAGCGCCATTATTTCGCTCCCTGGGCATCCCATAATGTCTTTTAAAATAAAAATAAATGAATAAATAAAATCAAAACGACATCCGTATCGGTAAAGAGATCAGTTGCTTTGCTTTTGTATCACAACGTTATGTCATTGGCAGAAAACCTTGCACCACTTTTTTCTGAACACCAAAAAATAAAATAAAATAAATAATAAATAATAATAATGATAATGATAATAATAATAATAATATCCGGTCACTTTATCAATTGCCGTTGCAGACCTCCAATTCCACTGAACCGGAGGAGGTTCAATCAGGTGGTTTGTTTGACGTTGACTCGCCTACATTTCGTAAGTCTCTGCGATACGCTAGCATAAGCCTCGGTGTGGCCTTGTTTTTCTCGCTTGTTTATGAAGTCATACGTCGTATAAGAACAAGAGAAAAAGTACACCAAAAAGGTAAGAAATAGCTCTACTTGTAAAATCATGCAATTTTAGACCAGGTTTCAATTCAGTGATGAAAATAATCACGTAATTTGTTTGATTTTGGTTCGCTCCACGACTGGATCTATGGTCTATATGAATTTTTCCAACCAATACCAAAACAACTTAGTCACCCCCCCCCCCCCCCCCCCCCC
>BLFK01000235.1:1287312-1308874 GCA_014634185.1 Astreopora myriophthalma | reverse complement strand
CCCCCCCCCCCCCACCCAGAAGGTGTATATTTGGTGATTTGAGCTCGCTTTGCACGATGGATTGTAAACAAGATGGCGGTAGCGGAAGACAAAGTGAGTGTATTTCAAGTGCTGTGTTTGATGGAGGTTTTGTTGTAATCACAACCCGTAAAGTATCTTCTGTTCATAGCATTGTCGCGTAAATGATTGCTTCTTTCCATCGAGATAGTTCATTGGGGCTTGTCGATTGAAACAGGAAAGGTGCAGCTATCAATTGGGGGCTAAAGTAACATTTGTTTGTATTTGATTTGTTTTTACGGCTCAGCAGACGCGTAAAAAGCGGTGTATAGTGATCGCTGCTGATTTAGCAGGTTTAGAGCTTAAGGATCGTCGATTGGAAGAAATAGCAGCCTTTGAAATTGTATCTATTACATGGGTTAAAAAAAAAGTCTTGTTGCGAAGTAAGCCACTTCAATTAAATAGATCTACACGTAGACGCAAAGACGTCTTTAATTGATGTGTGAATTCCGGTGTCGGTAGGAAATTCAGAGGATCGGCCCAAGGAAACTAGGCTAAGGTACAATGCTTATACATTACAAATGACGCGATTCTCTGCTTTGATTTTCTGGAAAATCTACCTAAAAAAATTATGCAAGTCTTAATATACCAGAATGAGCCTATGTGTCTTGCATTGCGCACCTAATCTTTTATAGTAATATTTAAGCACGCAATGCGAATAGCGGTCTGGTATTTCAGCAATTTTTTTAAAAAAATAATACAGTTTAATTTATAGGCTTGGATAACTAGGCCAATGTTTTCCCCATAGATTTGTTACGTGCTGAGACCAATATTAATATTGGAGACGTCTGATATTTTTCAAGTATTTTTGCTGATTGCCTTTGCACGGGAAACTAGGAACAATATAATCTCTTTTTTAAGTTACTACTGAAGCAGCTGTTCACTCAATAATTTTCCTTACTTTTTTATTGCACTATTTTATGCAAAGCATTCCAAGTTACAACCAATATGCTTCAATAAAGTGTGTTAATTGCACTGAAATTCAACCTTTGGTATATTAGTATGACAGTTTGAAATCATTAATATTTTACAGCTAGAACCTTTATGACTGTTAAAAAGAAACATGATATGGTTCCCCTTCGTCATTAATTGTAATTCTTTCAGAAACATGTGTCTTACAGTCAGCTTTCCTTAGAAGATGAAGTAGTTTCTAAGTCAACTACACAGTTAATTTGAATTGTTCTTAACATGTACCAGTTTTGAATTAATTTGCTTGCATATTGTGTTTTGCATGTTTTCTTTGGCAGCTGCCTGCTGTGCTAATATAACCCGACTTGACGTACACAGCTTTAAATATTCAAAGTAACTCGCAAACTTGTACATATAATTTTATAGATATTATTATTATTATTGAGGAAACCTCAAGAAACATTGCTTTATCTGTAAAATGTGCATTCACTCTGCAAAACAAACTTCAGGTTGGTAGGATTTAAGAATTTATATTCCATGCATGCCTATATTTCCCATCATTGCTGATTTTGTTTTTGTTGTAGATAAGGTTCAAGGTTTACTTGGGTGAAGGACCCAGAGTGGCTGAAATATTTGTGTCGCCAGCCACAAAGTGCAGAGATATAGTCCAAAGACTACAACGTCAAATTCATGCCACAGATTGCTTTCTGCTTGAAGTATGGCAGGGATGCGGTGAGTAAACAAACATGTTTGTTCTTGTTAGCAGTACCCATAAAGTCATCCTTTCATTTTAGGTAAAATTAATGTTCATTTTAGGTTAGGTTTTAGTCAGTGTAAGTTAACTAAAAATATTAATACAGGTATTATCAAGTGGCTTTTTGCCAAATCATTTGTTCACACTTTCGCAACCTGCCCTGGTCATGAGAGAGTGGGAGAGAGAGCATCTAACGCCCAAAAAAAAACTAGACATGTTTGGCCTCTGACCTTAAAAAGTCTGGTGAAAACCTTGTAAATTGCCATTCTTTCCTATACCACAAAAATTTTCAGTGAAACCAACAAATCTAAAGTGCCATGTACGACACTCATAACAGATGTAATATCTCTCATTTGAAACAGTCACTAGTAACGTAATATCGTTATTTGGGACTGCTAAAATTAACCTATTTCAATGTCTCAGTAAGGGGGTGTTTACGTGCTAAAACTCGCCCCAGAGGGAAATTCATTCCAGTGTGACTTGGTGATTTCATATTGAGTTCACATGACATTGTTTTCTCTTCACACTGTGTCCATTGTGCCAGAAAAAATGCCAGTTAGTGAGAATAACACATTTGCTAGCCATTCCAGTCTACCAGGAGTCTCTGATCTCATACCGAAGTGAGGGCTTGTTCATTGTTTACATGATGCCAGTGCAAATTCTCGTGGGGGAGCAGAGATCTCACTCCGGTTATACAGCAACTGGGGTGAACTCACACCAGTATGATTCATTCTGGTGTGACGATTTTCCGGTGGTATTATGTATCATGGAACCAAATATGGAGCCTCGAGAAGGAGCCAGGATGAACACAAGCACAAAAGTCGCCCCAGTATCCCTAAGTGATATAACTTAAATGCGCACATTGAATTGAATTAAAATGGTACAAATAATGAACTTAATTGCTCATGTGAGTTCAGATGTATGTGCAACATATTGTGTGAATGTTTGGGTAAAAATTAATTTCAGGTAAAGCTTCATTTTGTAATTCTCTGTATCATAATGATTACCACACATAAATGGAAATTTCAAATCAAACTAGGTTGAATTAATGTTTACCTGAACTTATGTTTACTTGCAATGTTACTGTACGTGCTGTTCAGTTTTCGTGTTCAAAGTTAAGTTTGATTCAAGGAGTTAAAGGGCTGTAATATTTCAGTTGTGAGACAAAACAAGACGTGACCTTTGCAGTAAATTTTGAGAAGATTAGAAAGCATTCAACCAATACTTAACTTACATGGCATTGAATTTTGTTTTTGTGTGGGTGATTGTTAACAAAGTGGACTTAATGAAAAAGTAGAGGCTGTTATTTTTTTGCTAACTCTAAGGGTGCTGATTTTGTTTTGTTCAATTTGTCTTGCTATGTTTCCTGCGGCACTGTTGTGAGGCAAGTAGCACAAGACATTGCCTAGTGTGTGACGTACCTTGCAACGGGTGACATGGTTGCAAGACAAGTTGCAAGCAAAGTTGAACTCAGTTCTACTTTCTGCAATGATTTCTGCAACGTGTTTCACAATGACCGTGGCCATTGCACGGTATGTTACACTGTGCAGTGTTTTGTGCAAGCTGTGTCTCAATGGCATTGCCACAAAGTTACACAAAACAATGCACAGTGTAACAGCACCCTTAATGTGTCATTATTATAAATATGGAATGTTACATTATGAGAAGCAGGCCAGGGCTGCATTTCCTTTCTTGTGAGATGATAATAATATTATGTTCACTTCTTATCCATGACATTTGCATGAGAAAGTTATCTCAGGGAGCATTTGATTGTCCCGATTCCAGAATAAGAATGAAAGGAATAACCTCTAGATTTTCTTTGGTGGTAAATTTAGGAAGATATCTGCATTAACATTTGTCAGGAAACGATGCTGAAAATCTCCTTTGTATTGCGATAACATCAAAATTCTCCTAGGCGTGATTTTTAGAAGTACCAGTAAACCTTCTTAATATTCTTATTCTGGAACAAGGCCAATCAAACGCACCCTTAGTTACTTTCAAGGGCCACAGTACAGTTAGATTTTGAATGTTGGGTGTCAAACAAACATTAATGAGAAGCACATTAACCATAATTATTTACTATGACTGCCTTCTTTGTTTTTAAATTTCCAAGAGCGCCTTGTTCCTGATAATGAGTCCATCCTAAGCACTCTACTGGAGTGGGGAAGTGACCTACAAGATGTTAAGTTCTACCTTCGCCGTAGAGAGGAGGCTCCATCTTTCAGACATATTGTTAATGGTAAGATGTTAAAGATAAGTTTCTTTGGGTATGATAGGAGTGGAGGCAGGAAAAAAAATTCCTAGCTGAAAAAGGCTCTTGCTTTTAAAGGTCACAAAAAATCATGATGACGATGATGACAGTGACGGCGAGGACAATGATGACAGTGATGAGGGGGGTTAATTGCCTGGTTGGTTGCAGTCACTGTCAGCATTGTTAGTCTGTTTCTATCCCCTCCCAGGTCTATTTTCAAATATTTCGTGTCTTTTTAAAAGCCAATGAATTTGTAAGCACAATTTGGTGATGGGAGAAACACAAATTAAAGCAATTACATTGCCTTAAATTATATATATTATTATAATACTTCTCGTTTTTAGGACCATTGAGAGTGAATGGCTTTAAAGAGGAAGCAGCACCCTCCAAAGATGTGGTAAGGAAATGATTAATAACAAGAAAGTATTATTTCTGATGAATATAAAATTGTACTGGGTTTTAAACAGTGAAGTATATATTCCTTTTCCAAATTCATCATATTAAAGTGCAAGTCTCATTGTTTTTCTGCCATCACCTGAAAAACAAGAGTAACAAGCTCATCTGATCACGATGTACGACTGATCTTGCAGCTTTTAGGTGGGAGTAGAATGTCGGTCAATGATCTCAAAGAATTTGCTGCAAGACAGCAACAAGAGATTGTAGCCAAGGAAAAAGAACTGAAGGCGAAACAAGTTCAACTTATGGAACTGAAACGAAAGTCTCAAAAGAAACCTCAGAACCCACATGTCCAGCAGTTATCAGTTCAAGTTGACGAGCAAGGTGAACGGCTAACAGCTCTGCGGCATGCTCAGGATCAAGTAGATTCGTACAAACTTAGCAACAGTGCATTAGGTATGTCCATTGTAATTATAAAAGCAGTTTTCAATTGACTGTCATAAAAGCAAAACCTGTTAAGTTAAATTACAGAGCTAGTCAGATTCTAAAGAAAATACATGGTCCCAGGATTTAGTCTCATGAAAACCTACAGGTTTTCTTGGTATTAGTTTTATCCTGGATTGGCACTAACCTTGATTCGCACTTGGCCCAGGTGCTTGAAATGGGGTCTCATGGCTCAGAGATTTCCCCAAAGCGTGGCCTTCTATCCAGGAAATCTATGGCCACAGTGGAAGCCCTGTGATCAGTTGAGGAATTGATTGATGGACAGATGGACTGACTGACTGACTGATTGATTGTTGATTGATCGATTGTTGATTGATTGATTGATTGATTGATTGATTGATTGATTGATTGATTACAATCCATTCTTTCAGCTGAGGAGTTGGATAGCATCCGCTCTTTGTTTATGGAAAAAGAGAAAGAGCTTGCCATTGCAGTGGCTAAAGTGGAGAGCCTCACTCTACAACTTGATAAGCAAAGGCAGGGCTTGTCTGAATCTTCTTCCAGTCAAACGAAAACACATCAACAGCTGGAACTGGAAAGACTACGGAAAGAGCTGATGGTGAGAATGCAGGTGTAAAAAAGAAAAGTCGAAGTAAAAAACTCATTATTTTTACATGGTAGCATTTAAAGCTTGAATCTTGTGGGGCCATGTCTAAAATTAACAGTACGGCATTAGAAACCTAACTGGAAGAAGATAATCAATTGGCTATTTAGTTGAATTTAACCCCCAGCTTCCTCCTGCAAATCCATTGCCTTAAACACTGGCCCACGCGGCGTCCTATATAACAGTTCCTTGCTGTAAGAATACTACATTGTAAAATCTGGTTTGGGGATGTTTAGTAATTCATTTAGTGTTAAGGTATGTTAAAACTGCAGTTGTGATGATGCACTAATGCACATTATCCAATAATCGACGCACGTGTATACACTCACGCACCACCCACGCACTCACGCACGCATGGACACGTGAGAAGCGCGCGATGTTGGAAGTTAGTGGTTCATATAAAGGAAGAAATCTGACTGTTTGAATAATTTTTAACTCTCTCTTTAATACGGCAGACGCGAAATGAGCTGAATCACCAGCAGAGTATTCAGATCCAGTCGCAGAAACAGCTTCTCGCCGAAAAACACAAAGAACTTTTCGAGCTTGACGCTCAAATTGACCAGTACACCGAAGAACTGCGCACAAAGAAAGCGCGAAATAACTACATTAACAACGACAATGAATCCTACTCATCCTACCCCTCACAGGAACAAGAGTTCTTGGAAATGGACTACAGTAACCTCGGCAACTTTGCAAGGAGAGCGAGCAAGGTCAACAGTGGGAACTCGAATAACGGAAGCGCCTCTGTCACTTCCGACTCGTACCGCGCGCGTTCCCGAAGATCAAGGAAGTTAGAAACATTACCGGAAGTTGAAGAGGAAGTTTCCGATGGTCACGCAAGTAATAAGTCATCCACAGAGGACCTCACTCAGGGTCCAGGACCTCCTGGGGCGTCACTCGTGACAGTGATGAAGTCACGCTTTGAAGCAGAGGGTGCTACAGATCGTAGACCGTTTTGGAATGCGCATGATCAGCTGTCCAATTGGACGAAAACAAGCGCGGGGGACATTGCGTCGGCTGCTAGGTTGTCGAACGGTTTTACAGATTCCCAGCATCGCATTGAACCGGAGGGAATAGAAACCCCTGAATTTCCGCTTCGGGAGATGTTTGACGAAAACAGACGAGGAATCGACGCTGATGTATTAACACAATTCTTAGCAGATGAGGTAACTTTAGATGTATCTGATGGTGGTTCCGAGACGAAGAAAGAACTTGCTCGAAATCTGAAGCCAAGCTCGTTTGAATTGCACCATTCACTGGAAATAAAGGATATTTCGAGCGAATCTGACTCGACAACTGAAGCGCAATCTTTGAATTCCGGACGAAGCACGCCCAGTGATGGTAGCGACGCCTCGGGACAGGGCTCACCATCTTCCCTATCATCTGCGTCCTCTGTATCTTCAAATTCCACCCCTCTCAAAGCCGCCGTTTTTGCGGTGACAGGATGTCAGAAAACTGATAGCTCTCTTCATCCAGCCGAGCCACAGCAACACGGAAACACAAAAGCACATCCTAGCGTTTTACCTCAGCAATTTCCAAAAGAACGTCCCAAAGAGACGAACTTGCAGCCTTCGAGGGCGAATTTAGAGGAGCCAGTTCGTGGCTTCGTGGTTATGAACAACGTGTCAGGCCTTCAGGAGGAAATAGTAAACGCCCGTCGAGCTAAATCAGAAGCTCTCCCAACAACGAACGAAAGCGTTGGATCTTTTGGGAGGTCGACGGAGTTGGATGTGTCGCGAGCTGATCCGAAGACTAAACCAGTCAGCGTGGTAGTGGATAGTCGTAACAATAGAGACGACGCGCTCGGCTTGACCGAGGAGATGCCGAAGCAAAACGACGCATTGAAAAGCAGCGAGGACAAACTAGAAACAGGGCCTGGCTTTGCCAAAGAGAAAGTTGTGAAGCCTGAGGTCAAAACTGGGAAAAAGCAGTTCTCTTCAGTGCAATACCCCACTGTTTTATCGGCGAGGAAGTTGCTACGTCACACAACGTTCAACAGCGAATTGCCAAAGACCAGCTTGCAAGCAGCTGAGGAAGGTCCTGACTCGAAGAAGAGAGCGGAACCAGAAGAATCTCGAAAAAAGAATAAGTCAGTAGAGAAATGGGAACCAACACCAGCTACTTCGCTAAAATGTCCTCAAAATGCTGTCAGTAGAAATAGTCCTGTTCGGAAAGAGGTGGAAGTCTCGCCTATTTCCAGTTCAGTTCAGAAAACGGATTTGAATATTACAGATACCAACATCGGTAGCTCTGTTCGAGAAGAAGTGATACAGACTGCCTCGCCAGGGTTATCTCCATCGTACAGAACTTCGCGGTCAGTAAAAGCAGAGCAAAACATGGTGGAGTCCTCGTTTAAAGAAAACCGCGACGGTGAAGCTGAATTGAGAGCTGCATTACCAAGGCCACTGGAAAACGCTGTGGGTAGGAGCAAATTTGCTGGGAACGAAGCGGAACCGAAATCCTCTTTTGATTCAGCACATTCAAGCAAAGAAGACAAGCAAGAGCTTGTTGGAAGTCCTGGTGATGACACTGATAATACCAGCCAACAGAGCTCTGGTCTGTCCATTTCTGATCTATCGCTCGTCGCTCCAATGGCTTTCAAACCGATATCATTCCGTGCAAAGAAATTAGCCAATCAACAGCAAAACGATCTCACATCGGCTAATCCATCCCAGCTCGCACCACTGGTTTCCAACTCGATATCCGTTCGTGGCCAGTCGTCGCTGACGACGATCACAGTAACACCCTTGGCTACATTCTTCTCCTTGCCGTCAACGAACGGACCCGAAAAACGCTCGCCAGTTCCGACCAGCAAACGGCCGAGGTTCTGGCAACGAGTCGCTGCGCCGACTTATTCCCAAGAGACCGATTTACTGAACGGTAGTGAGTCGGCACAGGAGGGTATCCACGACAATAATAATGAAAGTGAAGAGAAAAAGAACGTCGATAAAGAAACTGCGACTCATGCTCAAGTTTCTTTGCCCTCCGCCGAAGAAATAAATACAAATCGGCAAAAAGGCAGAAAAGAATGGAGTCATTCGAAGTCTCGAGGTTCCTTTCGGACTGACGAGAAACAGGCTGTGTCATCTGTAAATATAAAATTGTCAAGTCATGGGGGTCAGAAGTCTCAGGAGAAGAAAGAAATCGCTTCCCCAAAGGAAACGAGTCAATCGGATTCTTTAGATGTTGAAACTAGAAAACCGCTATCAACAAAATCGAAAATAGCCGAGGAAAAGGAAATGAACCCCACTGAAAATACTTCCGAAAATCGCCGAGCTCACTTCCGACGTAGTCGGACAAGCTTCGGAAGGGGTCAGCTAAATTTGGACAGGAATGGACACAGTACCGAAAGTGATCAACTAAACAGCGAACACGGAACTCCAGAAAACAGAGAACTCAGTTCCGAAATCGTTGATAAATTGAGAAGTGGAAATAAGGAGATTAATGCTGGACGTAGTGGCATAGACAGACAACGCGGGTCTGAAGCGTCTCACAAAAATGTTTCCACCTCAAGGCTTATCAAACTTTCGTCCCCAAAGCGAGTGTCTTCTCTACCGAACGACAACACACAGAAAAGTTTCTTTGTTGAGCGAGAACCTCTTCCTTCCAGAGGTGCAGACAACTTGAAGGTTTTCTCAGACCAGTTACCTAATGCAGTAAATAACGCCGCATTTTCGACAGCGGGTGAAAAATTTACGGAATCAACCGTGAACGAAGAGTCCTCTGTCAGACCTGTTGGTCTTTCAAATCTAACATCAGACAGTGCGGAGGAACCTTCGGCATCAACTGTGGGTCAGCGCCAAGTATCAAGCGATGAAGCTTCTTCCAGTGAAGTAAACAGTACAATAGGATTGGCCGCTGTTGTGGATCATGCGCCTGTGCCGAAAACGAAGAGAAGAAAGAAAGCGCAGCGTGTCAGCCTCGATCCGCACGCTGTTCTTTTGGATGCGGCGGTTGAGGGAGAGCTAGACATAGTCAAAGAAATTGTTGGCGAGGTAAGGGAATGTTAACGCTATGATTCACTGAGACCTTGTTATATTCTCGAAGTAAACAAGACGCCTAAGGGCGTTTCCGTGGGATGCACAAACAGTTAACCAGAAATTGTAAAAGTACAACGGCTAGTCCAGATCCGAGTTCAAGGTGCGGTTTAGATCACTAGAAGTTGTTTTTGTGTTGCTTATAACACTTCCCGCATGATACTGGAAATTTATTTTTAAAAAAAATTGTGTCTAAGAAGAAAAACAACAAGGCAAAGGAAAAAAAACAAACAAACAAGAACAAGTTAACGACATGGATATTATGCATGGTCACCCATCCAAGTGGTAACCCCAGCCAACAGGGCTTAACTCCAGTGAGAAGCACAAGCACGTGGCTAATTGCCATATGAGACCACGAAGAAAAAGAAACCCTACCGATTCTTAGACGTGGTCTGCCTGTGGCATCCCACGTAATGAGTGCTCTGTTATGTCGATATTTCCGCCAACAGCGAGATCTGGCTCAGTTTGAATTTGAGTGCGCCCACGGCCGCGTAACGCGCAAAAGGACTCTTGTCACAAAGCTTATCAACCGAGAAAAGCTTATCAAAATTCATGCGTGCAACGCTGCGACCTTAAATCGCCGAAGCAAGGATAGAATATACACGAGGAACATTTGTTCGTCTCTCAAACGGCACGCTACCCTGGATGCCAGAGGGTTTTCTCTCGTGATTGCCGGGGTTAAGTTTGATCCGCGCGAATGGTTTTTTCTCGTTGCTTCGTCTCTTGGGACTCGAGTACCCACGCGGAGAAAACACCTTTGGGACCCTTGGTAGAGAGGCGCTGAGAAGGGATCCCTCAGAAAGAACCGTTCAGAAAGAAGGACCCTTCGGAAGGTAAAGATTTTCTTCTCGTCCCTCCCCTCCTCAGGTGGACGATCCCAGCAAGCCGAATAGCGAGGGCATCACAGCGCTCCATAATGCGGTCTGCGCAAGTCACGATGATGTGGTAGAATTCTTGGTGCAGTACGGCTGCAATATAAACTCACAGGACTCGCATGGCTGGTAAGACGGGACAATTTAATGCAGTGGTTCTGTAACTAGTGGTACTGTTTGTCCGCTCCATTTGTCCATAGTCTGTATTGGTACCAGAAGTCACTTTACGCTCAGACCAAACCTTTGCCATTTCATGCAGCAGAACTCTTGTTCGGCTGCAATTGGAAAATGTTGAGTTTTGAGGAGAGCGAAAACCCTGCTTGTCTTTGTGGGAGTCCATTCCTTTTACCAATGCGCCATTCCTGCTCGCCGCTTCTTTTGGTCGCTCGGAAGCTCGGAGATTTCTGTGTCGAGAGGAACGGCTCCTTCCATTCAGGCGAAACTTTTGTTTTCATTTCTACAACTTGTAGTTTTATTGATTGATAACAGTTTCACGTGTTGGCGTAAGAAGTTGTGCGGATTGAAATTTACGTTCCGACTGGATGCAACGGGCGGGGAATGAGGACTACCTCCAAACGTGTTCCATTTGTTGCGGAAACGTTCTGTTTGATCCGCGCGTTTTCTTTGGATTTCCACCGGTTGGACCGAACGTTTTAGCTTCAGTGGAAACGATCTGGGCCGAGTTGTTCGAGGCGGGGTTAGCGCTAACCCAGGGTTAAGTCCAATTAAAACCTAACGCTGCTTTGAACAACTCGGCCCTGGTCCACAAAATTTAACATGTGATAGGAATTTGTTGTGCCGGTTTGGTTTCCAGGCCAGTCATAGTTCGGGACATGTCATCGCCAAGTAACATTTCGAGTCCCGTGTCACGCAATATCAAACGCTATACTTTCATATCTATGCAGGACTCCTCTTCACTGCGCCGCCGCCAATAACGCCACAGACATGTCACGCTTCCTTATTGAGCACGGATCTTGTGTTTTGGCTGTCACGACATTGGAAAAGAAAACGGCAGCACAATGCTGTGAACGCGGGGAGCCTGGCTATTTCAACTGCACTAGATATCTTAACGGTAATTAACCTATTTTTGTCAAAATGCAAGGGAGGCGAGGAACTCAAGGCTGAGTTCAATATCCTTGACTGACAACCATGTGACCAAAAATCTCTAGATACACAGATAAAAATAATTTTGTTGCGTCATGGCCGCCATGTTGTTGGTATGAACAATAGGAGCTAATGAGGGATCGGGTTTTCGGGTACCAACATGGCGGCGATGAGGTAATCTGCGAGTCAAGGATTGTAAAACAAAGGAAAACCTTCTGCCAAAAAATGGCATTGGGAATCGAGAGTAAAGCTTCGGCTTAACGATCGATCAAACATTTTCGTCCAACGTCATGTTGGATGAATATGTTTGACCGTTTTGCCGCCGGTCTCAACATTAAGCGGTTCTGCATGTTTGATCATCCAACATTGTGTTCTGAACAAATGTTTGATTGTTTAGCCGCCCAACATTGTGTCTAGCAAACACGATGCTGAGCGACAATATTTGATCGTTTAGGCTTGAGATGCCGATGCACGGACTGCACGTGCCAGCGGAAATGCCAATGTCCGCAACTATCGAAGTCGAGGCGAATGTCATTTATTTTCGGAAATACCGATGAACGAATGAACGAGCAAACGAACAATGGCCGAACGACTTACTTATGGTGACTTACTGATTGGCGGTTTGATCGATTGATTTGATCCGCAGTACTTATTCATTGCTTTACCACTTTACTCTTATTTGTGTAACTAACGCAAAACAACCGTCTCTTTTTGTAGATACTGAGCAAAACTTTGGGCTTGCCAACGAAGGTCGTGTCTACACGCTATATTCGTACTTAGCCACAGAGGAAGACGAATTAAGTTTTGATTGCGGCGAAGAGTTGAAGGTTCTGCAGCGAGGAGATGCCACTGAAAAAGACTGGTGGTGGGCAGAAAACAAGGAAGGAGCGACTGGCTATATACCAAGAAATTTGCTAGGGGTAAGTGGTATAAAATGTCAGAAGGTGTCAAGCGATCATGTTGGCGGCACCTTTGAACTGGGGTCTCGAGAACTACCGGCCCTATTAGGCCCCATCCACACCTATGTGTTTTCGTTCGAAAACGCATACTTTTTTGATGCGTCTTCGCCTATCATACACACTAAAACGCCCGAAAAAGCTGATGAAAACGGAGGCTTTCCAAAACGGTTTCCAAAGTGGGCACTTTTGAAAACGCATCGTTTTGAAAACATTTGAAAACGGTGATGTAAAAAGCATGGTAGACTTTTGAAACACATGCCCAATCCAGTTCGTGGTTGTTTACATGGTTGTCGCGCGTTTTAGCGTGGATGAAAGTAAATTGCTTCGTTTTTCGCCGAGATGAAAACGGCTACTTTTGAAAACCCATTAGAATGGATGGGGCCAAATTCTGGGCCAAGTTGTCCAAAGTACGCCGGGTTACTGCTAAACCGCGTTCATTAAAGCTCTTAATTGGATTTAACCTGGGTTAGCGCAGCCCTTTGTACTAAAAGCTGTGTATAAGGATAAAAGACTAGCGCTGGAAGAGCGATGTATAAGGTTAGCGCGTAAAGAGCTGTGGACAAGGATAAAAAGTTATACGCAAACAGTCTTTCGTACCCAGTGAGAGCTATGTACGAGGATAAAACAACAACTAAGAGGATCTGTTGAAAATAACACAACTGCCCTCGTTATATAACAGGAGACTTCGAGATCTAGCTATTCTAATGTTTAAGGCACAGAATGGTATGTTCCCAAAAGTGTATATCAGATCTGTGTCAAAGATCGAATACTAATTATAACATCTGTAATTCAGATTTTGTTAGGTTTTTGTTTTTTTCAAAATCTGGTTATTGTCAGTGATCTTTAAGGCGCAAAATACATGTGCCCAAGGTATATATCCGTCAGACCTGTCGCAAACTATAACCTTCGAAATTCACATTTTGTTAACTTCTTTCTACATTTCAGCTACACCCAAGAATTTCACCGGAAGTGTAGTGCATCACACTAGAGGAGACAAGGGCACTGAAGTGTTAGCGGCCCGTTCGAAGAAAAAATTGTCCGAACCCTCGCAAATGCTAGATACAGCCACATGTATATTTCAACTGATTTTTGGTCAGTTGTGGAAGTGAAGGATGTATGTTGCTGGTAAATTCGGGTCTCATTTTGAAGTCGTTTTTACCTGGGGCAAAACCGGGTTTACACTGAATATTCCACGAATGAACTTTGATTAGCTTTTTACCCAGATCGTTCGCGATTCGCAGGACGAAGATCGTGAATTCCCGCGGGCGAAAATGTTTGATCGGAAATAGTTATTTATATTCATTGAGAGAAAATAATTTAATATGACAGATTTTTATCACGATAAAGCACCGGTGTACCTCGCTGGGTTACCCAGTTCATAGAGACAGCTTATTATACTGTAAATTATATAAAGTACGTGAGTATTGGAATTATTTTATTCGCTAATGAGAATAGCGATAGAGAACAAACAACTTATCAACGGAAGTGTAATACAACAATATACCTTGGAACAAACAAATCAACTAATGAATTAAGAAACATAAACTTTTACTATAAAAGGAAACAAACTTTCACCGCAGACGAGTGGAAGTGTTGTGGCCAAATTTTTGTGTACGGATTTTTTTTTGGCCTTCAAGTGGATTCTGGTTGTTGCTTTTGTTTTTTCCAAAGCCTGGCCATTTGAAGTAGTTTGAAGTTCGGCATGTTGGCTTCGTCATCAGGGAAGATGTAGTCATAGTATTCTTCCCAGCCCGCGTCCGACTACAAAGAGAGAGGAAAAGGTTACTCTTCACAAGACCCGTGCAAATTGGGCTTATACACAAAAAATTCTGATTTTTTAAAAAGGATTTTTAGACCATCAGAAGATGCTTAGAAATTCAAGGAAAAAAATACGATGTGGGCGGATTTTTTTAGGTGATTTTTTAGAAAAATTGTTTGCTGCTTCATTTAGAATTCGATGAAAAATCTCATGGCCGGCATTGTTTACTAATCGGCAACTGCAATGCAACCATCCAGCGGTGTTTCCCTTTTCTAACGCTTCCCATCATTTCAATGGAAGTAAAGTAATTTTTTGGGGGGGAGGGGGGACTGAAGTTTCACGTATAAAAAGTGTGCGATGAATGGAGATTTTTAGAAAATTCCTGGGATATTTAGAGATTTGAGGATAGATTTGGGAATTTCTGGATAGATCTTTAAAGCATTTTTCGGGATTTTTGTGGAACCCTAGGGTAAAACTAGAACAGAATGCTGATGCACTGACTACAGTACACGTACAAGATCGAACATTCCCCCGTGCCAATAACAATGAAAATTGCTAATTTGCGCCACTTTCGAACGCGAGGCTTCAACTGAGTTTTAAATTTTATGGCATTTTTTGGAAAAATGTTTGGTTACAGGCGAAAAAGAAACCCAAACAAACAGCTCGAAGCAACGTATGTCGTACCCCATCGTCTGTTTGAATTTTCCTCCTCTTCTTTACGCGCCTTGGCATCTTGTTTTTAATTCTGTCTTGTGTTCTCTGGTCTCCGTGTTCACTCTGAGAAATCATGAGGAAAAAAACGTTTTATAAATGAGTTAACATTCAAGGCAAACCCAACCCAACACAAACCTTTAGAGTAATATACCTCAAACTCTTTCCAGGCTTCTAGAAGCATGACCCTCTCTTCCTTTTCCTCTGCATTCCTGAGAGATTTGTCTGCTCGATCATAAACGCTCCTAAAAGAACAGAAAAGAAAGAGAGAGAGAGAAGAGTTTAACACACTCCACGGAAGTAAACAAATTAGTGAACGTTAGCATTGACAACGAGTGCCATTTCGACAACAAGAACAACTCGTTCTCGTACTGGAAGTCGGACTCAGAGAGTTCACTTTGCAGAAAATATCATCATGGATGAGTTAAGTCTGCTTACGAGCTAAGCAGACTTTAGACTTTGTGCACCTAACCTGCTTTCAAGTTTTAAACAAAAAAAATCCTACACTCGCAGCATATTGATACATGATAAGTAACTGCTTCAAACGAAAAGAAAATGCTCAAAATGAAGGCTTATTTACCTTTAAAAACTCGCTCCCGCCAGCTCCACATTCGTGGTAGTGCGACATGGCAAAAGGAGTTAAGTGCGCGAGCCTGCGCACGCAGAACTTATGTGCACTGCGCAGGCTCGTACGATGCAAGCATAAGCATAAGCACTTCTCGTTCCCAGAGCTGCGATCCAGCACGAGAAAACATACGTTGTTACTTAGTGTCTTTTGTGCAAATAATCAAAACGCTACTGGGTTCGCATATGTTACTTGCGCTTGTGCTTGAGATTGTACGTGTAAACCAGCCCTCATGTGACAGTACAGCTAAACTTCTCAGTACAGGTAAAAGGCTATTTCCCAGTTCACTTCAGGGAGCCTCTTTTTCCAAGCGAGTCCAACTGTTAAGTTTTTCGTGACGAAAAAAATAAGAGAAATGTTGCACTCAGACTCGCTTTGAAAATGAGGCTAAAGTGACTCGGAAATGGACAAAAGAGCGTTCACTTTGACTGATCAAGATGGCCAACAAAGAAACGCCAGGCACGCTGGAGGATTTCATATTATTTTGACAAACCTTGCTTGTTCAGTGCTCTCGTTAGTTCCAGTGGACGATTCGAACTGCGCAAAACTTATCCACACCTAAAAAACAAAATTAAGGCGTTGAACGTGTACCTTACTTTTAAGTATTAAAATAGTTACTCCTCCCCACTCCTCCCCGTTCTGCTCGTCCCTTCACGCGAAATCCATGAGGACAAGACACGAAACACGCGGGCAGTTCGGCCATTTTGACTCGGTCTAGCCTTCTGCCCGTGTATATCCAAAGATGGGGGGCCCAACAGATCCCTAGCGCTCGTGCATTGGTACTCTTAAAAATACGAATGAAAACCTCAACATGAGGACAAACGTGATCACAAAAGCTGAAAGGTACCTTAACATGTTCTGTTCGTGTAAGGAGTCTTTCGTACAGGTCTCGTGTGCGATCATATTCTTCCAAGTTTATTTCGAAATCTATATAGGCCTTCCATAAAACCTGCAATTATGAAAGAGAATAATACAAGTTCTGAAATACATAATGGTTAAAATGGGTGGAAAAGTTGCAAAATCACATCAGAGTTTTTTTTTGTTTTGTTTCAATATAAAAGCACCACCGCTAGAAAACTTACAAACGACGGGTTTGTAGAGCGTTTTGAAACGAAAAATTTCGGTAAAACAATTTATAAAATTGAAAACATGAGCAATATGGGGAAAAAAGAGAGAACAGCGTGGAAAGAAAAAAAGAAAAAGTGCCGGGACCAGGATTCGAACCTGGGTTACTGCGGCCACAACGCAGGGTCCTAACCACTAGACGATCGCGGCTTCACGTCCAATGTCGTTAAAAAATTATTATTTAAAGTTGCATCTAGACGTCATTTCCGCCCGCTTGTAATGAATGACATCACTTCCGGCAAAATGAAAGAGCCGTTGGCAGATAAACAAATTGACTTCCCAAAAAATGCGGCTTCCTCAAACCTTGCCGTGTACATATACTACTCTCATACGATGTCTATGCTTTTGATAGATCATTTTCGCGATTTCACGTCCTCACCGATCGAAAGCCTTCCCTATATATAGTGTATATAAACATTACGCATCACCTTCCAAATTTTCATTTTCCCGATCGAGGACCACAGAAATCGTAAGGACCAAAATAAAGTGAAATAAAGTGGAAATTTAAGTACGGACAACGAGTAATAACGTTGCTGGGACCAAAAACCGGTTAACCTATTTGAGCCAAAGTACATTGTAGATCTAAGCATAAATTGATACAGCGACTCTCAGGCCACTTATAATACCTCTGGCATATCCAACAATGGTTGATTGACTGCTAGCTCAAACAGTGCCCTTGCTCTTTCGATATCGCCTAGGATAGTCTCAAGTTCGGTGTACTATCGAGAAACAAAAGAGATCCAACAGCATGTAGCATCCCTTGATTGAATTTGTGTAGCATGACTGGAGTTTCACCCATTACTATTTCCCTCTGTGGCACGTAGAAACGATGTCTGCATATTTCTCAGTATACAGTTTCAAAACTACTCTTTCACTGCTCCTTCTTTTGCCACAGCCCAACTTCAATGTTTCAAAATTCACCCTTAACGACAAGTGCCACCTTGAAGATCTGGGGGAAAACTTGTACAAGTCCTTATAATTTTGGTTCCCCAGAGCAATAAAACCATGTTGAATTTTAATATCTAGAAAATTGGGCTAGTCCATATGTATTTAAGAGAGCAGTTTTAAAATTAATCGCTCGTATACATGTACTTGTTTCTCACCTTCACCCATGTGGTGCAATTGGCAGGATTGAATTCCAGGAATTTTTCATACAACTTACGGCAGCGGTCAAATTCACGAAGCTGTTGAAAAAGAGGGCAAATTAAAATTATTCAAGAGGAAACTGTTTTTATTAGGCAATAGATTGTTGTTTTCTTTCTATATTAATCTGGTATCACAACTTAACAAACCTGTAACTCTAGACCAATGTACTCTCTGAAAAGTCTGTCTTTGGGACACTTGCCGATTGCTGTACCCTGAGCACAGAATGACAATTTAATTATTAATAATAATAATAGGATTAAACCCTCAAACAAAACAGTGCTACTGGACTGTCACAAGGTTGACCTAAGTTACTGTCAGGTAGTTGTAGTCTCAAGCCTCGGCTAAACAATTAAACATCTCCGTCCAACATTGTAACACAAAATGTTGGATGCAAACATTTTTATCGAACACAATTTTGGATGAAAATGTTTGATTGGTTAGCCTGGGCTATGACAGCCACAGAGTTTAGGCCATTATTATGCCATACATAAATGGAAAGATTGGCCTGGTGAATATGGTCCTGATTTAAGGACCGTTGCTGAGGACACTGACTGATGCTTTGACAATATGAGTGCAATCTTGACTTTGAAGATGAATTTATACTCAACAACTGACAGTCCTTTTCCGGACTACGCTCACCCAGAAAATCTTACTCCATCAAGTCTGTTATGCGTTTGCACACCCTTTGTTAATAACCTTGAAAAACGAACTATCCCTTATGAATCCCTAGTCCAACTGCCAGAGGAGGAGGGGGTAGGGGGAGAATTTGACTCACCAGTGCCTGTCGAGCTGCCTTCAGATCTTTCTGACGGATTTCAAACTGGGCGTACAACAGCCAAACTTTACCAAATGTGAACTGAAAAAAAAAATGGCAATCAACAAATGCAGTCAAGTAAGACTTTAAGATCACATAAAATTATACGTTTACACAACCATACATCAGTGTCACATTCTTAGATAGAGTTTAGAGTTTATTGGAGTTTCACCACCAATTAAGGTGGTGGGGGCCACACAACAGAGCTTTCGCCCCAATTGATAGTGTGTCAATGAGGTCAGACCACAACACCGGGTACAGCTTCCCTACTCTATGCGAATAGTGTGTGGGTTCTTTAACGTCCCACAGAGTTAATGAACAAGGGCTGTGAGACGGGACCTCCGGAAGGAAGCATTATAATTATTTTGCCAGTCGTTTTACTGAGCATAGCGTTTGCCAGGACCAACAGTTCAAGTAGTTATTAGTTAAGCTTCATACAAGTCAATAATTTGTAAAGAAGACACGATTGTCGTAAACAACCTTCTTGTGTGGTATGAGATCCAAGCAAGCTCTATACACTTGTCTTGTGCGATCCATGTCCTATGAAAAAGACATGAACTCATGAGCTGTAGAATCAAAGCAGAAGTTCTTGGAAAACCTGACAATGTGCAGTAAACATGCTGGTGAGTAGTTTGTTTTTAAAAAGGTACTGTAAGAGTTGAATGAATTTTTTAAAATACAAAATTCACCTGTAGCTTAAATGAATTCTGAGATACTACTGGCATGTTCAGATACAATAACTTATTATAATAGATTAGTTTATTCACCCTTCTTGAAGTACAAATTACTAAGTAAATATTTATTGCAAGATTACATGTAGGTCTAGTAAAATACAAGATTATTGTCAACATCTATAAGTTACAAAGAAGTCTAAGAGAGTTCTTTAAAATAATCATCATGTGCAGAACCTTGTGATATGAAATGTTTAGTAGCAAAAGTAATAATCACACACTTAGACAGAGTCTTGACGAGGCACTAAATGGAGAAACTAATACTGAAGAAGATGGAGATGGGTAAACCGAACTACCAACCGGTATTCCTACATGCAGCTCTGGGAATCAAACCTGGGACACAATAACGCGAGTGGGAGGAGAGTGTTCGTGTTGTGCTGATTGTAAATGCTCGCCCCAACCCAATATTATTTTCTAGGTGCATAGATGTCACAATCAATATTAAGAAAATGGTGAAGATCCCTTTGTTCGAAAAGTCAACTTGGTGTTCACCTTTGCACCCAGTTCTTCATACAGTGCATAGTTAATCCACAAATAGATGTACCGCCTCCATAGCCTCTTCTCCTCAGCAGGTGGCACATTGGCTATGGCTCTCTCATACACTTCCCTCACAGCATCAGGTTCTGCCTCACTCTCCATTAGCCGGAGGTAATCAAACCAAGCATCATAATTGTTTGGGTTTGTCTTTACTTCCTGAAGAAAGAAAGTGCAAACTCAGTACAACTGAAAAAATTGAAATTCAAACCTGGTGACATGGGAAAAAGTCACCACACTTCTGACCAGCCAGCAAATTGAGTTGAATTTAGCTTACATTTTGTCAAGTTAACTTTAATTCTGAACTTAAATTACTCATCATTTTATATCATATGTATAATCAAAATCCACTCCATGGATAACCCATGTACAATGATCTTCCATTTGAATTACACCAACACCACAGTTAAAAATCAACATACAGTTTACAATTCTGTCAGTAGGTTAGTCATGCAGGAGCCATGCCTCGCCTGGGTTTCACAGTAAACTGTTCACTGATTTATTCTTGGAATAGTAAAACCATTCTGCATAATTTATGGTTAAGTGTGTGTGCAGGGCAAGTTTAATAATGCCTTAAGATCACAAGTCCAAAACAACAAACTTCACATCAGGCCTCCTCGTATCGAACAAACATCAGCCAGCCTTACCTCCTCGTATTGAACAAACATCAGGCCAGCCTTACCTCCTCTTACTGAACAAATATCAGGCCAGCCTTACCTCCTCGTATCGAACAAACATCAGCCAGCCTTACCTCCTCGTATTGAACAAACATCAGGCCAGCCTTACCTCCTCATACTGAACAAATATCAGGCCAGCCTTACCTCCTCGTATTGAACAAACATCAGGCCAGCCTTACCTCCTCGTATCGAACAAACATCAGGCCAGCCTTACCTCCTCGTATTGCACAAACATCAGGCCAGCCTTACCTCCTCCTATTGAACAAATATCAGGCCAGCCTTACCTCCTCGTATTGAACAAACATCAGGCCAGCCTTACCTCCTCGTATCGAACAAACATCAGGCCAGCCTTACCTCCTCGTATTGAACAAACATCAGGCCAGCCTTACCTCCTCCTATTGAACAAACATCAGGCCAGCCTTACCTCCTCCTATTGAACAAACATCAGGCCAGCCTTACCTCCTCGTATTGAAATTTTCTTTTGCTAACTATCACATCCTCTATCCCTCCTTTGTCACCATATTTTTTCTCATGCTGAGTGTATGCCTTGTACAGCTCCTGAATGTAAAATTATAAATCACAAAAGTTACAAGGAATTCTGCTCACGTCATCAACACATTGTAAAAAGAGTACTGCATTCAAACAACAATATGCTGTACATCTGTAATGGATCCAATAAATGAACAACAAAACATTAAGTAATTACTTACTTGACATTCCTCCTTGGGAAGTATTTTCAGTGCATATTGGAAAATCACTCTTACACGATCATGCTGTGGATTGAATTACAAAAGTTTCTAAGCTGGCTTAGGCCCGGTTCGAACGTCGAACTTCATATGTGCCGAATATAATGCAGATGAGTGAGAACAATAGATACTTCTCATTTGCATTAGATTCGACTCATGTGAAGTTCAATGTCTGAACGGGGCCTTACAAAGACACACACAAGTCATGTAACATCAGATGAGATGCAAGCATTTCTTTTGTGTCTCT
>BLFK01000235.1:1265322-1283125 GCA_014634185.1 Astreopora myriophthalma | reverse complement strand
TTACTGTTCGGCTTGACGTGACAAAAATTCATTTGCTCGCCCTCTGTCAGTATATATTTTGAACCAGAGATTGTTTAATGGGTCCAGTGAGAAAGAGAAGACGGTGGATTATAAAAAAAAAAAACACAGAAGACCTGAGCTAATAACCGAAGCTTCCCGACGGAAGAGGGATTGAATCTAGAATAATACCGAAGCATCAAGATATCACGACAGTAACTGACATAACTGCTAATTTGATGTCAAGCATTAAAGTAACAATAGAAAAGGAGAATCCGTTCCCCCCCAAAAACCCGTCGCAAACTAGTCTCTGTACTGTCAAAAAAATTACGAATACAAAGTTCCTCGAAAAAGCGCGCTTTATTCGAAAGTTGATGATCACCTGGCGAGCTTTAAATTGTTGTTTCCAACAAAATTTCAAACTTTACAAACCTTTGCCACTTTGGGAATTCTGGTCTTATTGGAACTCTGTTCTGAAGACGCCATGCTCCTTCAAATTGTAAAATCAGGCAAATAAATCGGCAAAAAATCGCTGTTTCCTTGTTTTTTACCAACCAAATAAGTCTTACTCGTCCGACATATTGGAAACGTTGTTGTACCCAGGCCTTCTCTGTTGTGATAGCTTCGTTGTACCTTGGGGAGGCACACTGGGGGTATCATTGCATGGGGACCCCATCGGAACACCTGATCATGGCGGCAATGAGGTGTTATTTTCGTTGTCCCTTCAAGAAGGCCAGTGGCATATTTTGTGGAATAGGTAGCTCTTGTTTTAGACAGCAACATACAAGGACTGTGAAGGAGTATGGAGCCATGGATGTAAGTGACACGTAAGAAATGTTGCGTGGTTTTTGATTATTCATGCCAGATCATAACACACTTCCTTCAGCAGAGAGAAAGATTCTGGAAATATTTTGTCGAGATTCAAGCTCAAGGAAGCAAGGAATGTGTACAATGCATGTTAAAGCTCCGAACACAACTAGATGAATTACTCTTCTGACACGAATACTCCTCTAAATTATGAAAGATGACCTTTCTAATAACATATTTTATAACAGCGGCGCTCAGCTCATGAAATCCACGTGCGTGCTCTGTTCAGCTCTAGTGATCGATCATCTCTCGCAATCTTTGCAGAGATGGTGCAAATGGAATGCAACATAACGTTGAAAGGTCGAAAAAAACTTAGCCTGACTTTATGTTGTATTTGTTGTTATTTGTTAGCTTTTACAGTACCTTTCAAAAGTAAGTTACCAGTGGCGTCGCGTTTCCAGCGCTACGCAAATCGAATCTTGTCTTTACAAGAGTACCTATGATGCACAGTTTACTGTCTCCGGAGCGATTGCAGAATACCCGGCCCATTATTTGCATGTTGCCCTCTTCTCTTTAAGAACGAGACACATAACAATACGCCCTATTCATATGCTAATAATGGGCCGGGTATTCTGCAATCTAGCCCTGTTTCCATACAAGCAAAGTTTAAATATGTAGTTCTCTTTATTCAGCACGTACCGGCGAGATTACGTTCAGTAGAATGTAAACTTTCTTCGGAATAGCCACGTGCAAGCTATTTCTATAATACCACGTATTGTTTTGCGTATGGGGCTTTCACAATACTTGAAATAGGTATTGAAAAGAAAAGAGCCTCAAGCCACTGTACTTAAGATTTTTCAACAATGCGCACTACGCGATTCCTGTGGTGCGCAAAAGGAAGTGCATAGTGCGCAATGCAATTTGCGTAACGCGCTACGTGATTAGTGTCGCAAGGGTGGTAACTTACTTTTGAGCAGTACTGTAGTCTGGAGACTGTGAAATGGGTGATGCCATTTTTTTATCCACACCCCCACCCCCCCCCCCCTAAGGATGGCGGGTTTTTGCATTGAAGGGTTTGGATTTCTTCTTCAAAGATGCTGACAAAATTTGGACTGTTTGGAAAGTTTTTCCAAAGGTGCTGACAAAATATCAACCCTTCGGATTTAATTTTTCAAAGGGTGCAGACAGAAAATTGAGGGTTCCGATCTCAGCCATCCTTACAGGGATGCGTATAAAAAATGAATTGACCCAATAATAAGGGGCAGGTACCAATGCTGGACTGGATCAACTCCGATCACTCGACTCGAATCAACGTAAAAACCGGTTTTAATTAGCAAATATGATAAGATTTGCTTGTGAAGTCTAGGGTTAGGGTTAGGGTGATTTATCGAAGACTTATTCATTTTTACATTGATCCGGGTCGAGTGATCCGAGTTGATCCGGTCTGACTTTTGTAACTGCCTAATACTAAGGCTATATGAAAGTGCATGGTCATGTGGTTTGAAAGTGAGGTCTAGTAACAATCTAAGAGAACAATGGTGAAAAATGCAAGTGCTGGTCAGATCCCCAGTCAGACAAACAAAATGAGCTCAATGACTGATTTATTGTGTACATCCATCAATATGATGGCATTGACTAACATGCAAACCACCTTCAATGAGCCGTCAATTGACTTTTAAGAAACTATTATAGTTTCAATTTTAAAGCAAGTCCGTGTCATTCTCTTTAAGAAAAAAAACCATTTTAATACAACATCACCACCAAAAGCCATACGGAAAATATCTGTCACCTTTCTGCTCTTTCATAGAGGCAGTATGGCCTAGTGGTTGGACACTGGAACTAGGTGTGGATGCACTGGGTTCAAATTCCACTCACTCTGACCACAAACTTGAAACACTGCTTCTCACATACTATACCGTAATTGTGAATAATCTACTTAACAAATAGATTCCATGTTGCCGTGCGTGTGTTCAGTAATAGATCATAGATGACGTCAAAATGTGGTAAGAACAAAAAAGTGGCACACAAGGCGATAGCGAAGGGCGTCACTGATGTTCTTACCACATTTTGACATCTTCTATGATCTATTACTGAACAGACGCACGGCAGCATGGAATCTATTTGTTTTATATAATACAAAGAAAAGACAAAACAAAAACACGCATAGATGATGTCATCTATGAGTCTGTCCTCTAATATATCATAAGTGAGAACCAATCAAGACACACATAGAATTTAGTTTATTATATAACATTTGATATTTCAGTGCTAGCAGTATGTACTGAAGGACATCTGTCACCTTCTTAATGGCGCAATCTGTACAGGTCTCCTTTAGTATTAGAGGAGCAGAATTAATATTATCAAAAGGTTACAGGCCTGACCCTGATTACAATAAGAGAACTCAACATTTTTACTGAGAATGCCAAACTCCCAAGTACTGTTCTGTTTGTGGCAGCATTATCCCAACAAGGCACCTATAGTAGTTCAGTGAGAGATTTTCAACAAATTGTTGTACAGCAGCTAAACTCCAATCCCCCAGCCCACCATGGACATAACATTGATAGGTTGGTATTATAAGCCAGGTTAAAGATATTATTGCTTTCCTTTCCAGGTTGAGCCTCCAAGACCAAGAGAGTACTTTAAGGATAAGGACATAAAACCACTTTCAGAGTTCCTGTCTGATAAATTTGGAAGACATCACACTTATCTTAGGATTTCATTAACAGAACGCTGTAATTTAAGATGTATGTGTGAACATTTGCCAATGGTCTGTCAATGATTCTTCATTGATGAGGCTAAATATGATTTAGGCTAAGTTAAAAACAAGTTAATTCAGCAGTTTCACCAAGATCCCATGGGAGGTCCAGGGAGGTTTGCGGGGGCACTGCCTTGTGCTTTGCTTGCGTTGTTTCCCTCCCTCCCACATTAGGGGTACTAAGTACTCTTTCCACACACTGGTTTCCAATTATGTGTTGACAGGTGCCTGGAGGTGAACGGTGGCTCGGTTGCCATGGTGACCTTGCCTTTGAAGACATTGCTGCAATCCTCTGTTGCCACCTTTACCGCACCTACCGTCCAAGACTATTGACTTTGGGTTTTAATGGGTGGGTAGTCACCATACAAGCCGGAACTTAGTTTCTTCTCATCTCCTGCAAGCCCCATCTTACAAACACTCTACTAACCCAATAAAATACTGTAGCAGTTATCAAATATGAAGGGAGAGCATGTAGCAAGGGCTGTAGAATTAGTATTGTGTGTGACATGTACTTGTGAAATGGCACCAAAATGCTGAGGTACTTCAAGACGGTTCCGAAATGGCACTCAAAGTGAATAAAAACATATTGAAGAGGCTGCACTGTTACACAGGAAACCAAGAGGATTTGTCCAAATTTCAGAATCTTTTGATCCATTCACGTAGAAGTCGAATACCCAATCTGCTCAGCCATTAGTTTATCTTGAACTACTAACTGGATTTGTTTCACATTGGTGGTGTAAATGCTTTAAAGTTTGGCCATGTTTGTTTCTCAGGTCAATACTGCATGCCAGAAGAAGGTGTGGAGCTAACTGAAAACAGTGAATTATTAGCAACAGAAGAAATCATAACTCTAGCCAAACTGTTTGTTAAAGAAGGGGTCAACAAGATAAGACTCACAGGTGGTGAACCACTGGTTCGAAAAGATATTGTGGAGCTTTGTGGTAAGACAATAAATGACCATGACTTTGTCTGTAATTGAATTACTGTACTATAAACAAACATCAGCAACCTTCCAATTTGCAACCAGTTTAGGAGCCATGGTAGCTTGAAGTTCATCTGGCAACCGACCTTAAAAGGACAGTCACAGGAGGATAGGAGTTTTCAGATCACAAGGAAAAAATTGAATCGCCTGGACTTTAAAATTGAAAAAGTGAACTAGATGATTGCTAGAAGTGAGAAGATCAGACTTTCAGTTCTTCCTTAATATGCTAGAAAAATGAAATTGAAGTGGCACTGAAATGGGGCTATTAATTTGGTATTGTATAATAATAATATTATTATTATTATTATTATTATTATTATTGTTATTATTATTATTATTATTATTATTATTATTATTATTATACAGGACAGTAAAAATTAGATCAGTTGAAATAATTTTAACTTAGTTTGATTTGAAATTTCCTTGGTCTGGTATCATTACCATAAAAATTAATGAGAAACAGAAATAATATTACAAATCAAAATGTGTGCAGGTTGAAATCATTTTTACCCACAACATACATGTATAAATTAGTTTATAAAATTATCTCAATTGTAGAGGAGCTGGGAAGGATTGAGGGTCTTGATATGTTGGCAATGACAACTAATGGTGTTACTTTAAAAAGAACGTTACCACAGCTGAGACATGCAGGGTTGAAGTCAATCAATGTTAGTCTTGACACACTAGAACCACAAAAATTTGAATTCATCACGCGAAGAAAAGGTATGTAGTGCTCTAAAACTTTGGTATCGAAGTGAAATGAAAGAGGATAATACCTCCGGTATATATATTTAGCCAAGCCTAAAAGTGGAGCTCCACAATTACTTTTAATGGCATTTATTTAAGCTACCATATTTGTTACCCATGGAGTTATCACCTCTAGTAAGTTAACCTGGCATGAGCCTGCAATCCAATCGAAATCCAGTACCTGGTCAGCAGTTCACATTAAAAAAAAAAACAGCTAACCTTGATGAGCTCTAAACTTGGGCCTGTGATATGGTCACGTGATACTGGTCAGCGAAAACCTTGTTTTGATGTGCGTCAATTGACCATAACATAGATGTCCAATATCAAAGATGTATACTGTAAACCAGCCGGAGTATGCCCGCCTTGTTGGGCACAAGTAGACAAGTATTGATTATGACTGTTATTATTAGAATAATTATTTATTGGGCAACTTCATCGTCGTCGTCGTCGTCGTCGTGCGTACGCACTCACGAGCAATACTGCTGGGTTCCTACAAGTATGTTGCTCCACAGCCCTTTAGGTCGCCGGAGCTCTACTATGAAGAGCAGATTGCAGAGCTAGGACAATTTAATGGAAAAGTGGTCCTCACATGTACACGTACCAAGGCCATTTCACCAATTACCACTAAAGAAGCCTGAAAAAAGGAACCCATTGCCTTTGCATTACTGGTGCAGAGCATTCTTGTCGCCAGAGGCTGCGATTCTTTCGGTCAGCGCTGAGAATAATGACCTCTGGCTGGTCCTGAAATACACACAGTCATTGTGGGGGTCTATTTTAGTAACTGTTGACAGCTACTAATAATAATTATTGTTTTAAATTTCTGAGATTGCACAGACGAGCCAGAAGTCTGTGATTTGCGGACTTCCTGGTTGGGGACTAGCCAGAGGTCATTATTCTCGGTGCTGACTGAAAGAATTGCGGCCTCTGGGGACGGGAATGTTGTGCAGAGCTGTATCAACTGAACTTTCTAGCCACATCTGTTGGGATCTGATCATGCAATCTTGTCGGGTCGTTGTGTGTAATTTTTGTAGGGCCATTAAGACCACAAACTCACTCTTTCTTGCCTGTATTTCTGGGAATAAGTGATGTTGAAGTTGAGGAGAAGAACAAGGGGACCCTTATCAAAATTGGTGACTATCCCTCGGGGTTGAGGATGATGGTCTTCATAGTCTACGGGAGCTGAGTATTCAAAATTGATAATCTGGTGTTTGAAAGTCAGGAGCAGGGTTTTCATTACGAAATGAAGTAGCAGGAGAATAGTATGAAGTAAGAAGAATCTTAGAGATATTGGCTCGGAGTGTGCTACAGGCCATTGAAATTTAGCCGGAGAATCCCCCGATCTCCGATGAATACTGAACACCCTGAGGAGTGTGTCCAAAGATGACTGATCAGGCCGATTCTTGCTCTGAAGTCCCGTATGCGATGAGGGCATCTTGTTCCAGGTGGCAACACTGGCTGAGGATGCTGTTGTTTCTCCTTTCTTCTTCGTCATTTCTCTTTAAGTCTCTCACATCACTTGGTCTGGTGGTGTCTCTCCAGAGAGGTCGTACTTTGTGATATCTTCCCAGTTGTTGAAGTTGATGTTGCACTTCTTCATGTTGGCTTTCAGGACATCCATGTAGCATTTCCTCTGGCCTCCTCTGGTCTATTTACCTTTGAGTTGGGAGTAAAAGATTTGTTTCCGAAGGCAATCGTCATTCATCCTGACAACATGGCTGCTCCATCTCAGGTGGTTCTTGATGATGCAGGCTTTGATGCTGGTTGAGTTAGCTTCTTCCAAGACACTGACCAAAACACACTGGCACTGGTTCTATGGACCTCCCAGCTGACCTTTAGGATGCTTCGGAGACAGTGCTGATGGAAATTTTCCAGGATTTTGAGGTAGTGACAATATGGAGTCCACATTTCTAATGCACACCACAACGGCATTGTAGACCATCATTTTTGTGTCTGTTGTGCTTGGAGCGTTCAATGCTTAACAGTCCTTTAACTTCCTCCTTCCTAGACATACTGGTATAAAGGCTGCCAACACCTGCTTGTGGGTGAAAGGATCGATAAATGATTTCTTTGCCCTTTCTTTGATGCTGTCAACATATATCTGTATTTATAGAGGCTCTCAATTTCTGTGTGCATGGAGTATTCATTGCTCAACAGTCCTTGCTCTCCCTCCTTGCTAGACACACTGGTATGAAGTCTGCCAACATCTGCTTGTGGGTGAAAGGATCAGTAAATGATTGATGATGATGATGATGATGATGACGATGATTGTTATTATTATTATTATTATTATTATTATTATTATTAACTGTCAGTTGCTAGCAATGCAAGTTGGTGTTTAGACCTTGCATGGACAAATTTGAATGGGGGAGAGGGAGGGGATGTGTTCTATATCTTACAGATACATTAGCAGCAGTTTTAAGGCTGTTTTTCATTTTTTTAGTGTATTTAGAATTTTACAGCTGGTCATAGGTTGTCAGTGTTAACTTCCTGGTAAGAAGAAAGGGCAGGCATCAACCCGAGCTGATACAATAATAATTAATAATTAATTAATAATATTAAATATTTATTATAATTATAATAATTAAATAATAATATTATTAATAATAAATTAATTATTAATTAACAAGTATTTAAATTCTGTTACTGTGTGGTAATTGTGTTGTGTTTCAGTTGATTCACACTTTTTTTTTCCAGGGTGGTATAAAGTAATGGAGTCCATAGATTGTGCATTGGAACTTGGATATAACCCAGTAAAAGTAAGACACAAAAATTAGACTGATGGTGATTGATTCGAGGAATTTAACTAGCTACTGAGTAAAGTTAGTTATGGCATACAATGAAAATTTATTTTAATGACCATCAAACTGAATTTAGAAGCCGATGCAAAGAACCCTGAAGAAGTCCTGGCTTAAATGGGGCCCAAACTGAACATTGCACTGGCTGCACACTATGTGAACCATCTAGCCAGCTAGCAAAGTATCTGATCTATGTAGCCAACTAATGAAGTCAGACATAAACCACAAGGGCTCACGCACCAGGAGCTTATCCCAGTTTCATTATGGCAGGTACGAAACCCAGGTTGCAGGTCATTGTTTCACCAGCACTGAAAGAAACTTCAAACGTAAATTTTCTTAAAGCTAACAAAGTTTTAGGCCTTGGATTAGCATTGTTAAGAGCTTGGGTTGTTTTAGTTATGTAGTAAAACAATGATCTGGGACTTGCAACCTGTTTTGTACCTGTCAGTTTCAGTAGCATGAAACAACTGAGAGTACAGTGTATTGCTACCCCCACTTCACCCTAGTTGGGATGCTGCCAGACCATTGCAGGGCTCCTCCCCCAGGGGTTTCAATAGAAGCCGGTTACCGACAGTATACCGCCGCCTGCTTTGCCTCTCACCGCCGGCTAGTTTGTCTTGATTTTCACTAAAAATCCTATCATAAACTTGTCAAACTGATGCCTACAATGGGCTATCATGGACGGCTATTTCAAAAGTTATTGAAACCCCTGCTCCCCCCTGCTCATTTATGTACTTTTTTTTTGGGGGGGGGGGTGCAGTGTGAGCAAAGTCTCTTGTATAAGGAACAACAGAGGAGAGCCAGGCTTCTACACGCTGACCCTCTACAAAATTAAGCCAATTGGGAGCTGTCCAATGAATTATTGTGAGCTTGTAATACAGACTGTGTTACATAATACAGCTGTAAGTGAATAGATGATAATGAATGTGTATGAAATGCTGATGTACATAAAAAAAGGATCTGTCCTGGTTTACATTTACGCAGTTGCTATTGTTATGGCACCTGTACAACCACTTCTATCTCCTGTTCATATGGGATTCTTTGGAGATTGCAATAGTTGGAATCGATTGCAAATACTTGTCCTTATTCTTGCTACAGTTCTGTTTTGAGGCAGCAGTGTGAAAAGTTAATGTGAAGGCTTTTCTTGGAAACCATCATCAATCAGTGTGAAAATTCACTTTATAATTTGTGTTTTTACTACTTTAGGTAAATTGTGTTGTAATGAGAGGTCTAAATGAAGATGAAGTCTGCAATTTTGTGGCAATGACACAAGATAAGGTAAGCAATGAATGTCTGTGATGGCAAACTATGGAGAATATTGGACTACCTCTCATGCTCCATTCACAGGGCCTTTTTTTTCTGTAGCACTTTTGTGTAAACGGTATTTTAAGGAACGGTATTTTAAGGAACGGTAAAGTTCTCTTGTAAGTTGAAAAATTGCAGAACTTGTACAATGCATACCTTTTGCGTTCCTCTTTTAAAGGCAATAGATGTACGCTTTCTGGAATATATGCCATTTGATGGTAAGTCAATAGTTCACCTCTCTCTCCTAGGATAGCCATACTTATTTAATAAATGCCCTACAGCCTTAGTGAAAGGGAGCAGACACGACTAAAATTTGTGCACCCTAGAACTTGCGATGCAAAAGTGAAAAGTGAAAGTGAAACAAAAACAAACAAACAACAACAAAAAACAAAACCAAAAAAACGTGAGAAAAAAGCCGCAGGAGTTGAAATTTTCAAGACCAAATCGCAGAGATAAATTCTCGTTAAGCTGCTTTGCAGTTTTTTTCCGAAAATTTGTCATCGGTGTAGCCACACTCGTGCGCTAACTACGTTACAATTATTGATGGAAACTGAAAAAATCGCTTTACCTCTGCAAGAAAAGCATCGCTCGTCGAGGCTTCAGGGTATTCAGCATTTCAGGACAGAGCGCTTATGTTTTCATCCACGAGGGATAATTTTTAAGTTATTAGTACTGTCCTTTTTTCAGGGAACAAATGGAACTTCAAGAAATTTGTATCGTACACTGAAATGCTTGATAGAATATCCCAGAGATGGCCTGATGTCGCAAAAGTAGGAGACCACCCCAATGACACTTCTAAGGTGAGAAGTTTGTTTGGTTTAATATCGCTGATTTTTATCCATACCGACATACGGGTTTGGGTTGGCTCCAGGTTTTGTCTTGAATTTAAGAGTTCCACTAAGTAGCATTTTCACGGGGGAATTTTAGATTAGGCACGTGCAGTGCGTGCATATAGACAAAACGTCATGGCGGAAAGCGATTCACATGGAAAAGCATAGTCTAGAGCCCCTACTGAACGTTCGAACACTGTTGGCCAACACTGTGATTTGTTGTGTGGCGTTGTTGGCTGCGCGGCTAAACGTCAGTACTACTTGTACCAACGTTGGCCAACAATAATTTTGGTTGGGGCCCATATGCCTTCCTGATTGGTGACTGCTTACTTGAAGATAATTGTTTTTGTTTGTTTGTTTGTTTGTTTGTTTTTTTTTGTTGTTGTTGTTTTTTTTTAATATACGTGCAATGTTGGAAAGCCTTGCTAAACGTTCCAAACAGCGTTCCAACATTGTTTTGTCCAACAAAATGCTGGGCAAAATGTTTGATCGAGAATTGAATTTTCCCCCGGCCAAGATTCATGGAATGGAAAATGGTGGCTCAACGTCATCCAACATGGTTGGCCAACGGGTTGGCCAACGATGTTTCATCGTTTGGCCGGGACTTCAAAGTTTCACGGCCACGAAAGGAAAATGAGTCTGGCCTATCTTGATATCGTCTCTCTTTCCAAAGAAGACATTCCGGGTGACAACAAAATTTACCCCTTTGTTCCTGAGGCCGCTGTCCTGAGCTATAACAGGTCTCACTCCTAGCAGTATGCAACCGGGACGTTTGTTACTAGAACCTAATTGGATGGCCTGTCTTCCACGGGTCTCCTGTAGCTCGGTGGTGGAGCCGATCTGAATTAGTAATCGGAAGGTCACAGGTTCGTCTCCTGTCGATAGCTCTCGCGGTTTTCTTCCGAATATGCCCATATTCGTCATCCCAATAAATTCTCTAACTAGTAATCGGAAGGTCATAGGTTCGACTCCTGTGGGTAGCACTCGAGGCTTTCTTCCGAATATGCCCATATTCGTCATCCCAATACTTCTCTAATTAGTAGTCAGAAGGTCACAGGTTGGTCTCTTGTCGGGAGCACTCGGATTTTTTCCGAGTATGCCCATATCCGTCTTCCCAGGAATTCTCTAACTGGTAATCGGAAGGTCATAGCTTCGACTCCTGTCTGTAGCACTCGGATTGTTTTCCGAGTATACTCGCGTTGCCTTCGCGGATAAATTGGTCACTATTATTCTTCTAACATATTTTTCAGGCATACAAAATACCTGGTTCTGCCGGCCAAATTGGCTTCATCACGTCCATGAGCGAGCATTTCTGTGGAGGCTGTAACAGACTTCGAATTACGGCAGATGGCAACTTAAAGGTACAGAAACCGAGATGTTCAAGTTCATTTTGTTGCATTTTGTTCATGTAGTGAGTTGAAAATGTTGCAAGATTTTTTTTCTCACTTTTGTCAATTCGTATTTTGAAGGTATGCCTGTTTGGGAATTCTGAGGTGTCATTGCGAGATGCTCTTAGAGCAGGGACTAGCGAAGAGGAGCTGTTAGAAATAATAGGAGCCGCGGTAAAAAGGAAGAAAAAACAACATGCGGGTAATCTGGACAATTTCTTCTAAAATCAACCTTACAAGTTATTTCTTTTCTTTTCCTTTCTTTTTCAAATCACTTTTAAGACCATCCCCCTTTTCTCGTATAGCGTCGAAATACTTTTCCTGGCTTTGGGTTGGTCGGGTTCGCTTCATGTATTGAAACATAGGAAAAAACTGCGGAGCGCAATGAATGTTAAAAAGTTCTGAAGGTTCGTAAAGTGCTTTCGAAAGCAACTGTCTTGTTTTGCTTTTTTTTTTTTTAATATATATATATATATATTTTTACTTCTTTTTGAAACCACTGAAGAAGAGGGGGCACCTTCAGAAGGTCTGGTTTGTTTGAAAGAATGGCGCATCTTCTTCACGAACCTTCAGAACTTTTTAGCTACATGTATTTTTCCCGCTCATTTCTGAACGCATGCTAAGAAAATGATTCCAACACTTTTACGTTCATGGCCACAGCTTTTGAAGTAATATTACCGCTGTACAGCGAAGTGCAGTTTTGGTCTCCAAGTAAACTATGGGCTATGTACTTTTATCGAAAGCCTCCACGAATATGCTCATTGCATGTATTTTGTTGCGTAGGAATGTTCAATATTGTCAAACAGAAGAACCGACCTATGATCCTGATTGGTGGATGACGCTTGACGATGGAATGGCAAAACTTGCAATCTACCGCGAGAGCTTTATCCAGACTTGCAGTTACGCTTGCAGTCGAAGCCTTATTGCATGTTTTTTGTAAATATGTTATAAGTAGACACCATTATTGAATCAAAGTAACATGGAGTGTTAGCGGTGTAAAATGCTTTACCAGGTGGGCTGTACCACAATTCTGACATAATGTACATAAATATATATATATATTTTTTTTTTCACACAGTGTGCCCTGTTTTTCCTCCTGTGTTTTAAATACGTATTAACACCCGTAGAGTTAAAGAAACTATACACATAAGAATTTCACCCTAATAACATCTAGGACCATCTAACCTCCGATGGATAGAATAGGGGTCCCTAAGAAAACATCTCGGGTGAATAACGTGCTTCAAAGTAGAGAAAGAAGCTGGAGTTTCCTGCATTGAATTAAAATGGCGTTTTATTTACGCTCGGTAAATTAGCCCTCGGTATTTGGAAAAGTGTCAATATGGACCCTTGTCTCGGCCGCATTTTTTCGACTAGATTAAATATGGTAATTATTCCACGGCAAAGCTGCGGTTGTCGATGAATATAAGGTACTCTTGCGTATCGTAACAACAAGCACCTGGTCGCAGCCAAGTATACGTCAGACAAAATATGATCGATATTTCTGACGACAACGCCTTCATTAAAAGCTTGGCATCACCGGGAACAAGTTGCGCTCGATACCTCGGTGAATAAAGTAGCAAACATTACAGACCGCTCAGTCGATATGAGAGAAATAGTGCATTTACAAGCAGGACAATGTGGGAATCAGATTGGAGCGAAGGTAAAAATGACATGTCTGTTGCCATCTTTTTTGGAAGAATTATGGCAGAAAATTCATCATCAGTTTGACACTAAGAATCGTATTCAATTTGACCGACGGGCTTTGTAGTTTTATTTTGCATTTCACAATTGCACTTTGGTTCTTATCACCGAAGGTCCTTCTTAATAATAGTGTGACTGAATGCGTCTTAACGTTTTCGTTTAAAATTGTGTTTAAAGGTATTGAAAGATCGACGGGAGCTCGTATTTCTATTCAAGACTTTCATGTTAATGGCCAAGCTTTTTGATCGCTTTGCCTTTGATGCAATTTACATTTGATATGAATATATTTCATTTTCGGAAATATTTCGCCCCTAAAATTTCCGCCGAAATCTAGAAGAAATTTCGTTTTCGGTACAGTACATTTTGCAGAAGTCTGTATACCCTTTCCGCGACTTTTAACCTCCGAACATACCTTGTGATTTTTAAAATAGCCCCACCCGTTAGTTTGAATATTTTACCGAGCTATTTAATCTTCTTTCCTTTCTGTGAACATCCATTACTAGTTTATCCGCAAAGCGTTTTCATGTAGTCCTCTACTTCCTTTGGCGAAAGGAATGCTTCTGATTTTGTATGTAATTTGCGAACAATCGGTGACAAGTGTTCGCTTTTGTCTTAAAGCATTTCTTTGTCAATATTTGCTAGGCAGTTTAGAAAATTGCGAATACAATGATCAGCATCTTCATTTGGATCGAAAAATAAAATTAACATTTGTCATATTTTTAAATCAAAAACGTTTTAATTTAACTGACAGGCAAGTCCAAGGAAGTTATTTTCCCGAAAATTTGAAGAAAATCCTTTCCTACCGAGATAGTGAACAGTGAAAAGATAGTACTAAAGTACTATAGTACTAAGTCGAGACACTTATATCGAATAAAAATCCCATTTTAATTAGTGACTTGTAGTTCATCTGATCTGCACAGCTTTACTCCTTTGGGCAACTTCAGTTACTTCTTGTCTTTCCCCCATAGCCGGAAGAAATTTTCCATTTAAAGGTTACCAAACGACTTGATGATTTTAGCGGGGATTTCTCGGAAACAGTACTTGAAAAAAATATGGACTTTTTTTGGTGTCTTCTGTTGTCAGTTTTGGGAAGTGATTTCAGACGAGCACGGTATTGATCCTACGGGGTCTTACAATGGGGACGCGCAAGTTCAACTCGACAAAATCGATGTTTATTACAATGAAGCAACAGGTATGGATCAGTAAACTAAAAATGAACTTTCCTAAATTTTCACAGTGGGTGAGATAACTTTTTAATGCGTTCTCCTCTCAATTTGTATGTCTGTATGAAGCGCTAAAAAAATACATGCATGTTTTGTCTTAAGACGTGCACCGCTTTCTCAGATCTTGAGTTGATTTATTGCTTGCCAAGGGCCCAACGTCAGGCGATTTTTTGGCATCAGAACAGTTGTCAGTGCATTTTAACTATATTTGGATGTAATCGCTGTTTGCATAAAGCTTAGTAGCTTAGTCTAGGTAAAGGAATCATTTCGCATTCAGGATATTTTTTTATACATTTTGTTCCTACTCTGTATGTTGTTAAATATTTCAGTGCTTCGCCACCAGAAGTGAAATATCAAGTTGTCAAGAAGATTTTGAAAATTGCCGATCAGAGAGAAATTTATATGAATGCGAAATCGATGTACGATGTGATATAAGTGGATTTCTTAAAATTTTGGATAGAAATTTGATTGTGTCAAAGCAGCAATTTGCCGTGAGCTTTATCAACAGATTGAGTTCCATGGCAAATTCTTATTCATTAGCATAACAGGTGCACTACGACGGTCTGATGTTTCAAACTATTGACTTCCTAGGAGGAAAATATGTTCCCAGAGCAGTGCTGGTCGATTTGGAGCCCGGAACCATGGATTCAGTTCGGTCGGGATTATATGGACAATTGTTTCGACCTGACAACTTTGTGTTTGGTAAGGCGGGCTAGGGTGTCTTCATTTTGCAAACCATAATGCGTGCTTGAAACATTTCAAGAGCTTTTCAGCAGTTGGGCGTCCGATAAGACCAAAGTCAAAGTAATTACGGACTCAGCCAATTACGTTCTGAAGGAAATGCACTCTTCAGCCAATCAAAAATCGAAGGAATTTACTACTTGGTCTTACTAGCCAATCAGAACGCAAAGCGAGTATAAACGCAGCCGGCGCCAAGCGCGCGAAAACGAGAGTAACTATGACGCAATTGGTTTTAGTTATAGATCTGATTGGTTGGAAAGTGCGACCAAGTTTTCTAATCCAATCATAGAGCAAACCAAAACCGAAGCAATCACTTAAATGTGAACTGCTCTATTAGCTGTGGTTTTGTTTTTGGCATTGGTTTTACCGTGTTCGCCCTATATTAGCCCTATATTGGCCCATGCAGGCTGTACTTATTTTCCATGATAACCCGACAGGTCAAAGCGGTGCCGGGAATAATTGGGCCAAGGGTCATTACACTGAAGGGGCCGAGCTGGTGGACTCAGTTCTGGACGTTGTCCGCAAGGAGACTGAAAACTGCGACTGTGTTCAGGGATTTCAGCTGACTCACTCATTGGGAGGTGGCACTGGGTCGGGTATGGGCACACTGCTCATTTCCAAGATACGCGAGGAGTACCCCGACAGGATTATGAACTCTTTCAGCGTGGTTCCCTCGCCAAAGGTACGGGTGAAAGAGCCTTAGCATATTCCAGTAAACTGTGCGCTTTAAGAAGAAGCCATAATTGAGGAGGATCTCCTTAATATGATTAAGAACTCGTTCAAACGTGGCCTTGTGTTTCAGGTCGAGATCGTTCGTTTACGAGATAACCGGGGTATTCGAAGGAAAGAAACCTCTCGGAGCAAAGTAGCGAATCAAGCGCCTACAGTGTTGTTTTTGCAAATACAGTCTTTCTTGTGTTATAAACAGAAAAGTAAGTGAAAGCTTGAGAGGATGGATTTCATTTCCTCATGCCAAAAACAATGTAGTCGAAAACAATCTTCGCGTGCCACGTAATACCATCCATTATCCCCTATGTACACAATTTCTTGTTGACACTCAACCTCGCTTTCCGGGTATCGCTAAGAGAGACACTGGGAACGAAGCTGGTTGACACTATAAATCATAAAAGAATTTGCAATGTTTTCCAGGTTTCTGACACCGTTGTGGAGCCATACAATGCCACCCTGTCAGTTCACCAACTCGTTGAAAATACCGATGAAACTTACTGTATTGACAACGAGGCTCTGTATGACATCTGCTTCAGGACCCTCAAGTTAACCAACCCTACATACGGGGACTTGAACCATCTGGTGTCCGCCACCATGAGTGGCGTGACTACGTGCCTGCGATTTCCTGGTCAGGTAAGCCAGCGGTAGTTATTCCCGCCAAATGGTGCTCCTCTTTATTGTCTTGATGACAACAACAAAGCTAACTAAGTAAAGTGTGACATCAATGCTGAATTTGCTTCACTTTGCAGTTGAATGCTGACTTGAGAAAGCTTGCTGTAAACATGGTCCCATTCCCCCGGCTACATTTCTTTATGCCTGGCTTTGCACCGCTGACCAGCCGCGGCTCACAGCAATATCGCGCGCTGACAGTACCAGAGTTGACTCAGCAGATGTTTGACTCCAAGAATATGATGGCCGCCTGTGATCCAAGGCACGGCCGCTATCTTACTGTGGCAGCGGTATTCCGCGGAAAAATGTCCATGAAGGAGGTGGATGAACAAATGTTGAACGTTCAGAATAAAAACAGGTTTGCTTCATTCAAGATAAAAACAGGTTTCTTTGCGAATACCTGTTTCATTTTCTTGCTTGTCTCTTCGACTGACTGACTGACTGACTGATTGACTGATTTATTGATTGATTGATTGATTGGTGTCTTAATTGATTGGTTGATTGATTGATTGATTGATTGATTGACTGATTGGTACATCGATTGATTGATGTATTGATTGATTGGTTGGTTGAGTGAGTGAGGGAGTGAGTGAGTGATTGATATATTGCTTGCTTGCTTGATTGATTGATTGATTGATTGATTGATTGAAATGATGCGTTGCTTCCTAGCGCCTACTTTGTGGAGTGGATTCCCAACAACGTCAAGACCGCTGTTTGTGACATACCCCCTCGCGGGCTTAAAATGTCTTCGACATTCATTGGTAACAGTACGGCCATTCAAGAACTGTTCAAGAGAATCGGAGAGCAGTTTACCGCTATGTTTAGGCGTAAGGCTTTCTTGCACTGGTACACAGGAGAGGGGATGGACGAGATGGAATTCACTGAGGTAACGACCGCCTGGGCGTAGGTGTTAGTTTGTGCAGGCCTAAGTTAATGTTTTACGCACCCAAGTGTCAAGCTCGCTGGTATTCTTCTAGCATAAATCAGCTAGGACTATTGTCTGTCACTCGGTACCCAATATGAAGCACAACAAGAATGGCTTCTTCCACCCGGCCTCCCCTCCCTTCCTTAATAAGCGTAACAGCGTAATTAACCCATGCGCGGGAAGGGGGGGGGGGGGGGGGGGGGGGGGGA
>BLFK01000235.1:1174559-1232718 GCA_014634185.1 Astreopora myriophthalma | reverse complement strand
GGGGGGGGGGGGGGGGGGGAGGGTGAACCATTTGTCCAAAAAATTCTCGCAAGTTGCCCAAATATTAACGAAACAGTCGAGAAGAAATTAGGGTCATACGATGCACTAACATAGGCCTACATATGAAGTGAAAATATTCTTGCATATGAATCTATCACATGGGCTCATAAAATACGTTAAAAGAAATAGCTGTCTCTTCGAAAAAAAAAACAACAACAACATAGAAACTTCTTTAAAAACTTGCTTCCCCTAAATTTCTCTTGCCGCCCAAAAAATCAGAGTTGCCGTTAGCTCCAAATTCTTTCACTTACATGTGCTCCCCCGGTGCGATCTTCTTTGAGGAACATGCTGGGATTTGGGTCCACCATGCCATTTTCTGAACCTAGAAAGGAAAAAAAAAAAAGAAATCTTCTTATACCTTGGTCTCACTGTCTACGGCAATTGACTGACTGACTACAACAAAGCAAAAACGTCCAGTCAAAAGTCAAGTCAAGTTTATTGACACATATTATTAAAGGAGCTATGTCACGGTTAAATGGGTTTGAAAAGTTTAGCTAAACTTTTCAATTTTGGTTGTTTGTAATCCGTGTCAATCTTCTCCATCCTTAACCATCCTTGTTCCTTTCTGGTTTATTATTATCTCTTTGGTGTTTTTCCACCTTTGTAAAGCATTATTTTCAGGTTTCCTTCAATTTTAAGGTAAATTTGTCGATGATCAAAATACCTGAAAATATTGTGACAGAGCCCCTTTAATGTGTGCACAGTGACCAAAGTAGCCGAAGCTTTCGTGTTGGCCACCGTCATAATTAGATATGTAAGTTAAAGTTACGACCGAGATGTAATCACAGCATATGGTAATTGTTAATAATTTAGACTAGTAGTAATCATAGATTAAAAAAGTGCGTTCGAGTATTTGGTAGGTTGGAATAGTAATTTCTGAAGTTTTGCATTGAGAAGGCATGGTTTATTTTTGTTGAAGCAGACCAAACAGCAATAAAGCTGCAACCTTCCAACACGTCCGACAAACAGCGAAGCACGAGGCAGAATGATAAAGCTTGAACCTTCCAACACGTCCGAAAAACTGCGAAGCATGAGGCAGAATGCTTTGCGCAACGAAATTGTGACGTCATTCAAAATGGCGCCGAAAAGGTGAACCATGGAACGGAAAAACACGGGTCAGCTTTCGCTTGCGTGCACAGGGAACCTACGCGATAACAGGCAACCCAGAAGATTAGGAAGCGTTCTTCCTTCGTCGAACGCAATTACAAACAGGTACTTGGATACGCAAAATTACATATTTGACTTGATAGTTTAACTTAAACTAATTCTATATAACTTAACTTAAACTAATTCTATATAACTTAAGGATACAAAGTAATGATGAGACTAAGAAATAATGCTAAAGAAAAGGGAAAAGGAGAAAAGAAAGAGGATCCAAGAAGAAAAGGCGAGGAAACAGGCTAGAAGTGAACTATTATACTAAGACTGGTTTTGTACGAGAAATGTTCTATAATTCTCTTTGAAAACGAACTAACAGCAGCAGCTAACTTCTTGCAGCCAGTTCCATTACGTTCAACCTACAGACAATAGTTTTTATACATGTAGAAGTGACGTCGTAACTACAGGCGCTTTTGTCTTCACAGGCGCTCAGATTTATGCATAACAAAACAATTCAGTATTGGACTCGGCTTTCGAAAGATATAGCGAGAATTCAGTACGAAGGATTAGTTCGTGTTTTCCGCCTCAGCTCTCGGCTTCGGCAGATAACACAAGCCTTGGCCTTGATTGATAATTCAACCTCAACCTATTGTTGTTCATTATTTGCATGCGTAGATTTGAGTTAAACATTTCCCTTCTTTTCTTTCCTCCCGCTAAGCGTATTCAGTACCTAACTGACTCTTTCGTAATCTGTCACCAGTCGGAGATTACATTACAACATTTTTAACAAATTAAGGCTTGCTTCGCGGCGTTTAAGTAAAGGCAAAAAAGGGTACTGGCAAGGTTTTGGCGACAACTTTACGCCAGCCCACATCACGAACCTATTATAGAAACAAACAATACACTTAACTAACAATAGTTCACAATGGTTTGTGATCTATCCGTGGGCTATCGTGAAGTTCTGACCCAAATACTCCATGCCTTGCGCCTTACCTGTAGCTTGTTCGGCTAATAAATCCCGAACGGTTTCCGATCGGCCGACGATCTCCACTGCCGAAACCCGAACGGAAAATTTCGTTCCAGTTCTGAAATGAACAAAGGAGGAGGCAGAGCTTAGATGGCGTCCAAAACTAATGTTATCCGCAAAAAGGTAGTTCATAGCGAGGTGGACTGTAGATGTTATATTATCTCTACAAATGAGACATGCTCAGGAATTAAAAACGAAGATACTTTTTCTTACTTTTGCTTCTGGTCTGCGATAAGTTTAAAAAGCCAAGAGAGCGCGCAAGGAATCAGTCCCAAAGTTTGTTCTTTTTCGTCTCGTCCGACCATTGTATGAGTCTTTCCTGTGAAAACCAAAAACAAAAACAAAAAAAGATTAGTACGAAAGAAGATCATAAAGGGGCTCTGCCACGGAACTTTTGCTGCCAAAAACACAGAAATCCTTCTTTATAACCTTTACTTGTACCCAACCATTCTCTTAAATTTAGGAGGAGGAGATCAAACGTTTTTTTTTTTTTTTGCATGAAGAGTCATCCATAATACATGTTTGGCCATGTCTTCAAGATCGGGAGCGAAACTGTTGCATCTCACGTAAACAGCTCTTCTTAGCGATAGCAGCGCGGTAACCAAACGTACCTAAGCCAGCGTAGCCATATGAGAAGAGACAACCCTCTGATCCACCAACGACAGCTTGAAGTACATCTATCAGTGATCCCGAACAGACTTCAACCTTAAGAAAAGGAACGAAAGCAAATAGGGTCTCATCTAGTAAATGCTGGGATCGATTTCCGGGCTCAAGCTGAGTTTGGATAATATTATTGGAGCGTAAATTTACAAGGAAAATGTTCACATGTATGGGTGGGGGGTGGGGGGAGGGGGGGAACCGGAGTATTAAGGGTCGATTTACACGGTACAACGTTTGCTTACATCTGTCGTGTGCGATTTTTTCTGCGCGCGCTGTTCGCACCACGTAAAAAGTCGCGTACAACTCTCGCTACTAAACACAGACTGATTACGATTGTCGTAGACTTTTAAAACAAGTTTTAAAACCCTACGGCCTTTTTTTGTGAAGCACACGACAGTCATAAGCGAGTTGTAGGTTTGATTTACACAGAACAATTCGTGTCGTAGGCCTGTCGTAAGCTTACCGCATACCGTACAACCGTGTAAATCGGCCCTTAAGAGAAACAACTCTCGAAGCAGATTTTGACAAACAACAAACTAAACCACATATGATGTCACGTCCGGGAATGAAAAACCGAGACACATTTTTGGAAGGCGAAGGCGTATGCTGCAACTGTACTCTGTGTTCTCGTCCATGCTTCGAGAGGTTTCTCTCTTGGTAATCCGACTTTCCCCTTAAAAGCCAGTATTTCTAGTTCTCAATTCGATCTGGATTCAGAGTTAGAAATGCCACTTGAACTCCGTGGAAGGTGAAGCCAAATTCTCTTTCCACTGTTAATTTTTTATCTTAGGGCCACTTGCTTTCGTCAGAACTGGCCGGCCAGACCGGTCAGTTTGCAAAGAAAATGCAACAGTTTCAACAAACAGTTGCATGATAATCCCTCACATTTTTTAGAAGAGTATATATATCATCCTCGAAGTGTGATATTTTGAAGGCGTTGTAGAGTTAGCCCTTCGGCCAAATTCCTGTTCTGACCGGTCAGTTCTGTCAAATGGAAAGCGCCCTTAAATTACATCATCGGTTATTTTATTTTAAAATAAACTGTCCTTAAGTTCCCATGCGATGTCACTTAACGGATTTGTTCCTACGCATTCTCACCTGCGAACAATCGGATTCAAATATGGAATCAAACGCGAACATCTTGGGCGCGGCCACGCCCATTTTCCTGTGCGTCTGTGACACGTGACCCACCGTACTGGGATCGTAAAGCGTGACCTGTCTTCGCTTGTGATCAACCTTCATAAAGGACCCAGTCTCTCCCGGAAATGACGGACCAATGCGAAGCATTACCTTCACCTGGAACGGGTTTGAAAAGAAAGCTGATAAGGAAACTCAGAAAATCTTATGGGGATTTATACTGAGGTTAAATTTCGTTACGAAACCTCGATGCGCCTATCGAGTGAACGAGGACCTGTGTCGGGGCTTGGGGTCAAACACACCTTCCTCAGCTAAATTAATGATACAGTGTTTTTGACTGACGGACGGCTGTCTCGCCTCAGTTGTTCGAAGGGTGGACAGCGCTATGAAATGGATAAATCACTATCCACTGGATAACTCAATTGGTTTTGCTAGCGGTTATTCGTTGAATATTGATCCATCGTGGATAGCGTTATCCACCTTTTGAACAACCGAGGCTAGAAGTGGACTTTTCGTATTCTAAGGGAATAGTTTCGCCCAAATTTTCGAGTAGATGCTCTCCACAAGAGTAAAGACAATTAGCAATACAAATGTGGTAGCGCCAAGGTACGTTAGCAAGGCACGTTAAAGGGGCTAGGTCACGGTATTTTAGGTAATGTAGTTTAATTTTGTTGATTATGAGCTCTAAACGTCAAATTGGCAGAACAAGAATCTTTCATTTGCAAAATCACGGCCACATAACAACTGACAATGATTTTCCAGCTGTGTAAATGACATTTTGATACAAACTGATATCAATTTGAAAAAAGGTGGGCCGACGTTTTTCAATTTTTTCCAAATGCAATCCATTTTAATCGTCTCCAGTTTTGTCCATCCATGACCCTTCTTGGCTTTCCTGTGTTTTGTTTGAGTTGTTCTATAGTTTTTAGCCGTTATTGTGATATTTTAGTTAATTCTATGACCATTTGATCAGTGCTGAAATTGCCTAAAATTGCGTGACCTAGCCCCTTTAAAAGGGAAAACGCTCCTCTTCATGTCGTCGTTTGTAGCTCAAAAACGCTGACTGTGCTTAAAGTTCCTTTATTGTACACAACAGCAACCAGACTGCGAAGATCAGGAAGCCGCCTCGTGGAACCTAAGTAGTGGAGTTCCAGTGTTAAATAATGACACACTTGGTCCAAGCAGTTGGTTGTGGAAGGGCTAAAGCTCTAAAGTTTATCTCTCAAATCTCTTTGCCGTTGCCAATTTGTCTTATCAACTCAATGGACTTCTTTCGAATTGCGCAAGAACAAAAGAACACAGCCGAGTTTGAGACAAATAACTTACATTTTCTTTTGTTAAAAGGGCGAAGTATTAGTCCTCTCAACCTCGAATCTGTTTTGTTCTTGCTCGAGTCGAAAGTAGCCTATTAGTACCGAATGTTCATTACTGCCAAACCAGCTTGGTGTACGAGTCATCAATAATACCCTTACCTTTCCGTCTGTCCTCTTGGTATGCATCTTCAGCAGGCCCGGTGGTACAGCCGGGCTGGACAACCGAAGCAATTCCTTGAACTTTGTGGGGTAGGGGTAGGGCTGGCTTTCTTTCGGTTTGTGCCTTGAAGGCGTTAATTCTACTGCAGGGGACGGGTGGATGGGGCTGGCTTCCTGCTTGTGGCTGTGACTTTTTTTCTTTTTCTTGGAAGACATCAATTTCTGAGCAGCTCTGAAAAAAAAAATGCCACAAAAAGTCACGAATTAATAAAAATCTCTTCGGCACGTACAGGCCTGGATTTTCTTCGTTCAGGCTTCTTTACGCGGTCATTCGAACCTCAGCGAGTAGAAGCATACAAGCTTCTTCATGATTTTACAAACAGAAAAATCTGCGTAATTAACACACGCATTTTGACGCACATTAAAAGGCTAAAAACAGGGATTGAAAGCAAGTTTCTTATCGATTGTTCGCCAAAAGGAGAGCTGGCGAGACGAACAGAAGAATGCAAATATTGATTGAGGGAAGACGAAAAAACGATATTGTTAGTGACGCTTAGAAGCCGTTACATCTAAAAAAACTTAATTGCAGATTACTCCATTCTTTCAAAAATCAAGTAGAGGACATGATACATTGTACACTAAAACCGGTATTGACGAAATTCACGACTTCTGAAGATTAACATTTCCCAGTATTTACCCGACGTTGGCGTGTTTTCAAAAGGAAGGGCAGGCATAGGTTAGCTGACACGTCAGAGTTTCGCAATTAGTTCAGACTATGTCATACATCTGAGTAAGAGTTTGGTTTTTTGCCAAACTACTTTCTCTTTTATTAAGTAAACACAGCCATAGCCAAAGAAAATGAAACTAAAAACGATGGATGTGTTCCTTACATGTAATATCGGCCGGCGCATTTTACATAGTAAACTGTCTGCATTGGCGCGCTACGTAACTTTTCACATGAAAAAAAATTGAGCGTATTCCAATGCGATTTGATGTTTCCTACACCGATCAAAGAGGGTCATTTACAAGCAATGACAAATTCTTTGAAAGCCAGATAACACGAAACTACTTTCCAAACAGGTGCTCTGAAACTTGTAACAGCTTCACTTTAAATGTAATTCGTTGTGCCTTTTCAATGGTTCCTCTCTAAGGTTAAACACACCGCGGAGCGGAAAGTAGCAGCACATCAATATTAAAAGATGTGAGGTGAGTTCTAGTCCGTGCAATACGGGCATTTATCTACCTGACTCTTGACTTATCCGGTTCTTCTTTCCGCACTAACCGTCTCAAAGTCGGTAAGAAACGAACGTCTTGCGCATTCGCCAAATTCACCGAATGACTCGATTGGCCGTTAACCGCTTCAACGCAACCGCAGGATTTTTCATCGTATCCAGTGCTCGCCTTCTAACAGACGGAATAAGATATACTGACAAAATTGTTCACCACCAAAAGCAAACAGACCATAACCACCGAACAATGAAGGTTCAGGTTTTGTAGGCGGCGATATGTCTCTTAAGTCTGTTAAGGTGATTTTGTAAAACCGGTGAATGACACTTTCGATGACCCGAAATAACTCATCGTTTAAGTGGCTCCTTACACTTTGAAGTGTTTTTATGCGTACTCTCCAGACTGCCCATTGGAATGAATTCAAGGCTAAGTACATTCTTAACTTTATCACAACAACAACTTAATTATCTTGACTTGAAGTGTCATAACGTCTGTTAAGACTTTTGCTTGTCGGTGCCGGCTTTCGAGTTTCAATAATACGCTCTGTAAAGCGAATTAGTAAAGTAGAACATTCAACTGGACTGAAACCTGCGTTCTCGTTTGCTTATGGCCAAAATTTATCGTAACCATCAAACGGTTTCCATGGCAGCAGACATGGGGAAGGCGCCGTTTTCCGCCGTTTTCCCTGCTTAAACGTCATTACAGTGAGTACTTATGGTGTTCCCCGGGTACGTTCTAACTCCGGGAAAATGCTACCTAACTCGATTTAGAAAACTCCCGGTCATCGGGCGTACTCCATCTGAAAGCGGAGTCTCCCCGAATGAAACGTCGTAGAGTAATTACTGTCCCCCGGGTATGTTCAATGTCCGGAAGGAACCCAGCCTTCGAGTAGCCATGGAGGGATCCAAATCCATTTTTTCCCCTCTAGACATATTAACCTCATCCCAAGGGTTTCTCCCACTAGAATGGAAGAATCCCTGGGAAAGACGTTGCAACGAATACCACCCCGTCTGGTTACCGATCGGTTTGACCGACGATAAATCGATCAGACTGGAGGAGAGACATGCCTTACGCACAGATTAAATGCAGCTCTGGGAGACGTTTGATGTCTGAATCGGCTGTCCTACTTTGTGTCAGTTGTGCAGTAAGATAAACCGGTTGTCTCGTAATATGTTGCAGAACAATGGCAGACCTGGGGAAGGCGTCCATTGCAGGATTAAAAATTCAAACGAGAGCATGACAACACTCTGTTCCAATGGGGCGCATGGCAAAAATAAAGGTGGGACCGCGAAATGAAAAGTCAAGAACCAATATTTATACACGGTGCCGTTGTGTTTTAAGCTTGAAGCTTGTGGGACCGTGTACAGAAAGATACATAACAATTCAAATAAACTTCGTTTATACAAGGAGGCAAACAGTTGGTTATTTACAAAGAGTGATGGAGTTGGATTGAGAACCAACCAAGACAGTCCAGTTGTTCCTCAGAGCGGCATTTGAAACCGGAGCATCCCGCGCACGTGCAAATCCAGCGCTCTAATCACTGGGCATCTGTTTGAACTCGGCATCTCTTTGAATACAGCGTTTACGTAGGTTTGGGGGAGGGGGGAAGGGGGAGAGATAGACTTACCTAGACAAAAACGAAGTACCGACTCCAGCCTCCTCCGGTTTTACATACGACACAGCATTACGCTCAGTCATATCCATGGTAACACCCATCTGAAGGCGCTGCTTGTCCGCCCGCCGTATCAACTGCTCAGCGTTAGGCCCAACCACGTATCCGGGAATGTTGTAGTAAGCGAGGAACTGCGATTCTTCCAGTGTGTTCACCATAGCAACTGCCTCTCGCTTGAGCTGGTTCAAATCGGTGCAGCATACTTCACACTGGTCGTTTTTCCATGATTTCATCTGAGTTTCTGGAATGCGGATTTGATCGTAGATTCTTGCAGAAAGAGAACCCTGTGTGAGGAGGAAAATATTAGCAATGGCGAAAAGATCTTTTTCAAAACAAGGATACTACATTTCCAAGGAAATTATCATAAGAAAAATAAAAAATAAAAAAATAATAATAATAATACCTTCCAAAACTCATTAATAGTTCATGAGCCTAACAGCCTATCAAGTCACCGATAAAACGTCGAGTACATGAGCTTTATACCCGATAAAACACTCCTAATACGGCATAGCTTGTCTTTCTTGAATGGTAATATTTTCCTCTCACAGTTTGAACCATTGGCCACGCCGCCTCCACGAGAAGCCTCGTAATCGCAGTCACGATTGTAATCGTGAGAGAATTAAGACCCAATGTGAACGAACGTGAAGTAAAGGTCTTTTAATCGTAATCGTGAGAAAAAGAAAACTGTCTGATACTTACGATTACAACTACGACGCTACTTAGAGCGGTTTTCAGATGAGAGTCCAAAGTAATTACGCGATTGCTTTGGCCGAGCCTTGGTCTACGATTGCATCAAAAAGTTCGCACGAATTTTCAACCAAACAACATAAGAAACTAAAATCAATTGCGACTTGGTCACTCTCATTTTCCCGCGCTTGGCGCCGGCCGCGTCTACCTGCTTTGCGTTCTGATTGGCTAGTTAAACAAAGAAGTGAATCACTTCGTTTTGTGGTTGGCTGACGGGTGTATTTCCTTCAGAACGTGATTGGCTCTGCACGAACGTTTCAACCAATCACGCACGAAACTAACTGCCACTTAGTCACTCTCGTTTTCCCGCGCCTGGCACCGGCTGCGTCTACTTGTGCGTTCTGATTGGCCAGTAAATCCAAGAAGTGAATTATTTCGTTTTGTGATTGGCCGAGGGATGTATTTCCTTCAGAACGTGATTGGCTCTGTCATTACCAATGTAATTACGCTGTTTTTGGTCATACGACAGTCAATCGAAATCCGCTCCAATAATTACGATTACGGCGGTTCTTGCCACTACGATTCTTGAATCACGGATAAAGATAACTTTAAAAGGACTGGATAACTATAGTAAATACTCCCCACAGGGGATTTTCAGTATCTTATCACAAACATTTAAGAAAGACTAACAAAATGATACAATCTAATATGTATAGGTAATAGCATGACCTGTAGTGGTATTTGGCAATAATACCGCGAGCGATATTTCAAAATTGTCCAAAATACCACGAGCCGCGAAGCGGCGAGTGGTATTTAGAGAATTTTGAAATATCACGAGGCGGTATTATTGCCAAATACCACGTACAAGTCATGCTATTATTTGTTAATAATGGAAGCCGAGAAATTTTTGCTGTAATACCACTGCTGTTATACCATTTTTGCTGTAATACCACTATTACGCGGAAATGGCGATACTATCAACCAATCAAATCTCCGAAATTTCTCGGCTTATATTATAAACTAATTAATTGACTAAGATTTAAAATGCTCTAAAAAAGGAAAATTTTAGATTCACAACAATTGCACCGCTCTTTCCGATTACGATGGCCACTCACGACACTGGTGTCAACAAAAGAAATCTCTCCTTGCAGTTCGAAAATTCAGCAGAAATGTACTTTCGTAGGGGTCACAGACTCTCCACGCCCAGTTGTCCAAACAGTGTCCTTCTCAGTCGGCACGACAGCGACGCATTCCTTGTTTAAAACGGAAAACATCACAGTGGACCAAAAAACCCGCAACCTTTTGACTTCAGTCCTTGCACAATTCATTGGCCCAATAATAGAGATACAGTGCAGTTTAATCACCAGTGTAAATTGCCTGGAGGCGGATAATTCAAAGGAGCAATATCGTCAGGTAGCTTTAAGATTTGCTTTTAGTACTTGCTTATCAACACAAATTCAAAGAACACTGTTTTGCCGAAGTCTACTTTCCACGAGCTTTCCAGTGAATGCACATTTTTGCGCGTTATGAAAGCAACTTGCTTTGGAAAAGATCTCCGTAAACATCCCTTGATTTTTAAGGCGTGGTTTATTGCACGTAGCGGACGCAACTTGAGGTCAAAAGCTTTACCGTTGGAACTTGAGACCCCCCACTGTAATTCTAATGCCATTACAGCCTGGCTTTGCACCAAAGCGTACGATACGATACTCTTTGCCCTATTTTTAAACACTGATGCTGCAAACGGATGGCAAATTTCTAAATTTGGAGCGGAAAAAGATTAAGGCTTGAAGCTTTAAATATTACTGTGTTTAAAGAAAGGTTCTTTACTTTTTTACTTTTACACGGATGCTGGACTCAACAGAGTTACGTAAGAACAGGAAACGAGCCGAAACGTTGACAAATTGTATCTTTGGAGAAGCGGATATATTTAACAATTGATCGCACAAAAAAGTTTTAGTTATCTTTCTCTTTTGATCATTGTTATTAATAGAGATATGTCCATAAACGCAAGTAATTACAGACGCAGGACGATTTTGATAAGCGTCACGAAGTGTCCCATTGCTCTTCCTCTCAACTTAAACATCACTTGTGTCCAGAAATACAGGCAATAAACGTCACAAAGTGTCCCCCAAACTGTGCTTTTCAACGAAATATAAACAGTTGCATTTACCCTAACCTGGAAATAACCCTAACTCAAACCCTAACCTTATTGTTAGAAATAGGAACTAGACGCTTAGACTTACTGGGTTGGATACCAAAATTGAGCGTGCATCTAATTACTTGCATTTCTGGACATAAATGGGGAAGCCTTATTTCAGTCAAACACATCTAAAGCTGACTCATTACTGACAATAAAACGGTCGTTGCACAATCCTGATGCCTAGCCAAGCCCCGCCCCGAATTTATGCTAAATATCTCAAACACAGCGTATAAACAACACTTCAAACAAGTGACTTATCCTAGGATGAGATGAAGGCTGGAAAAAGTCATATCATGGAGAAAGATTAAGCAAGCATAAACGAAGCAGCTTCTTCGAAAGGGGAATAATAAAATTAGTGCACATGAAATTCACCAATTAACCACGAGGTCGTGTTTTCGCGAGCTGGTGAAAAATTATCGAAATCTGTGAACATTTTAAGACATTAAGTTTTTGTTCAAAAGATCGCGTGACTGTTCGTATTAGATGCCTAATACAATTTTAGTTTGGAGTCTCTTCAAGTAATCGAACCTAATTACCGGAAATAAGTGTACCAAAACCCTGGTGTGTAGAGACATAATTAATAATCAATATTAGAAGTGACTCAACTTGTACATTCCTGAAGATGAAAATTGCATCGGAGTTATCAGCTCTTAAAAATATAGTTGTACTTTCAGTCAGTCAAGAAATCAACCCGGTGTTGAAATAACCACTACGGCCCTTTCCTGAAGCAATAACCCGTTATTACAGGTTTGTTGGGATAAAAAATGTACGCCTATCCCACGCTGCGGTTAATGTATATTCCAAGACAACAAAAGTCTAAAAACATGCTGTCAGAGGAGGCTGGACAAAGAGTTCCCGGCTGAGTTTACATAAAAACTGTTCAAGTTTAGTAAAGTTACAAGTCTTTTTTGATACAAAACACACGTTTTGTCTAAATGCAAAACTGTCGAGATTGTTTGGGTTGTTCTGAATTGAGTTGTTTGCAATGCAAGAGAATGTCTATAAAACAAAGAGCTGCAAATACATTGTCTAATTCACTCTTAACCTCTGAGGTTTTGTTCCCGAAACGATGAAGAAAAGAAGTTAAAAAGGTTGTAAAGGTCATCGTAAAAAAAATCATAATTTGGTTCTGTTTTGTTTTTTTACCTCTTTTTGTCCTTTACCCCTCTTTTTGCCAGAGGCATACGAATGCTTCGTTCCTTCGTCTACTGTCATGGTGACGCTGTTGGAAACCGAATGCTGCAAGCTTTCATAAGCTTTCTATTTAATGTTAAATCGTTCGTGCCATGCATGAGGTAGTTCCGCACGCAAGCCCTGCACACATCATTAATCATGTAGAAATAAAATCACTTTACACCAACAGTGATGTCACGAGAATTAATCAAACCTTTGGACAAGATGACAGCAAACTACTTCGATCAATTAACAGCGTACTCGGTGGCTTAAAACGTTTCAACATTTGCCAGTTGAGGAACACACACGAGTGGGCTATTTTCGTTACCTTAACGATCGCTCTTTAATAAATAGTTTAGCACTCCAAGTTTAGATCTTCGAAACGATGGGAGGGTTTGGGCAAGCCTCGTCCTATTGTCCGGCAAAAAGAAACATTTATAAATGACGCAGATAAGGGACGCTCTTTTACGTTTAAGAATGAAAACAATTGGCCCGGAGGATGTTTATAGGAAATTTACTCAAGCGAGGCTCGCTTGCTATGCTTGTTGAAATTCCGCGCGATTTGTCGATGGAAGCGTGCTGGTTTATATAATTGATTTGATTTCGGGCAGACCGAGGAGACGTTAGCTAAATATACCTTGCTTTTGTAGTTTGGTTGCTGCATCCATGTTCGATTGTTCACTCAGAAAGATTTTACGTGTATGAGTCAGTTATATACAACACTTTATGTTTGTCTATACTTTCAAACTAGTGTAAACTCCTGCAGCTGAATATAACCATAAACCTCGCCGAAGCTTTCTTTCCGCAGGAAATCCTGTGGTAAATGTTTATCAAGTGAACCAGTTTTATCATTGTTTGGACACAAAGAACTCGGCCTGCGATTTGGGGATTTCATGTTCCACGGAAAACCGCAAACACAGACAATTTCTTTATTCAATTGCGCATCCCTTTTGTCAACAAAAAAACAAGCAAACCAACAAAAAACGAAGTACTTCGTCTAGTCAGTTCAAACAAAGTATACCAGAGAAGCGAGACTAAATCTCATCGAGGTTCTTTAGTAGTCCCATCCGGTAGTCAACTGGGCTTCAAACGGAAGGAAATGAAATTTCGGTGCCTCGGAATTAACAGCAAAGAAAACGTTAGTCTACGCGGGCAAAATTAAGCTTGGCTTAAGTACGAATTCTTTAAACCCTGTCTATTGTTTTAATACGCTGTACACGACTACAATCTTTTATCGAAGAGGAAATACACACCGCATGAATCACTAGGGACATCGTAACATAATGAGAACTGGCTGAGGTAGCTGGCTTCAAATCTTATAAGCTGGAAAACAACATTTACTTTAGATTTACCTTCTGAAGAGGTTTCATCGTAGGTAGGTTCCAGCTAGTTCCCTTACCGTGGATAACCCGCTTTTAGAATCCACTTGTTGTAGCCAAGACTTATAAACTTTTGATGCCTTTCGTAGAGTTCGTAAGGGACTGTGTTTTATGAAATGATTGAAATGATTGTGACTGTGGCTTGTACAGCAAAACAGTGAAACTACGTTAATCATCGACAAAGATAGCTTAAGTGCGCTCATAACGTAGGCGATTTAAATGGATTAGTACTTAACGCATGATCTCTTCGTTTTGTTAATAGACCGTTAGGCGGAGCATTTGAATAAGAAAACACTTAAAAAGACAAGAATCTTACTAGGCTCTTGTTGATGCGTCAAAAGTGCCCGCGAAACACAGTGATCAAAATCTTCCTAATAAAACAAACTGCCAACAAACTGCCTCTAATGTAGTTCTAATGGACAACAAGTGGCAATAAACACTTAAACTGACCTGTTGTGCTGAGAAATCCAATATTTATCCGACCATCGACTTCTTGGAACCATCTTGAATGATCAATACTTAAGCTAAGTACAGTGGCACAAACTTCGAAAGTATTCCGTCTCCAAGCAATACTCACAATTCAGTTGGTGTTGTTTTGTTTTCAAAGTTTCAGGAAAGGATCTTATCAAACAAATATTAGCCGACTGGTGTTTTCAAAGATAAAAGGTTCGAAACTATGGCCTCGAGCTTTGTCATTGCCACAAGAATTTGACATCATATTGACCTTTAACTCCGTTATGTCTCCAAAAATTAACTTCGGGCAAATCTAATGAAATATAATTATTTTGATGTGTATTAGCCATTTTCAAGTGGGGGAGGACGTTATAGTTAGCACGTTTTGTTACTTTGAAGAGTTGAAAACTGCATCAAAGTCTCGTACAAGAGGTAATAAGAGTTGGAACAAATTTAGTGAGCCCCTTTTCCTCAACGTGGAAGATCATTGGCACAATGTAGAAATAAAAGAAGCCTAAGGTTTTTTTACTTCTTTTTTTGTAAATCATTCTCTCTTACCAAGCAATAGCGCATGACTTTTCATTCGGAACGAATTTTTCATTACGCGTGCCCATTAGAACTTTACTCGACGCCTGCGCGATAGGGTATATTCTCTCCCACAAGTGTGTGCAGAAATGGTTGTGAAAAAGTAGCATATTTTTGGTGAACACATCTCCGACAGATGTTATTTTAGAAACCGTCGGTCACAGTAATGTCTTTTTGTTTGTAATCCAAGGCTTCTAAACGGAAAACGCTATAAAGATATCCCCGAAAAAGTTTAGAGGGGTTAGCATTAAGGCCCTATCGAACCACCGATTACTTCCGACAAATTCCGAGCTTTTACGACTAATTCCGAACCTTGGCTTATTGGGCTAATATTTGTTTCAACTGGCACCGTTCAATTTCTGCCTTAAACGCGGTTATAAATCTATCTATTGACAATTATCAAGACCTATTAGGAAATGAGTTGACGGAAGTGATATGAACGCTTTTTATAAACACGTGGCATGCCAATTGCCATCACTTTGGAGGTTGACTAATTAGCTTCAGGCAATCAACATTTTAGATATAATTGAATGTTTCTGTTCTTTGTTTTCAATTCAACCGAATTTGTGATATTTCGAAGGAACTTGAGAGCTACTGAAGTCCCGCTGTTCCACATCAATTTTGTCGTTCACAAAGGCTGCGGTGAACAAAAGCTATATGATCTCTTCACTCGAACGACAAAAGTGAACATGATTAATCGAAATACGCATGATAAGACCGCGTTGGAAAGGAAAATTCTCCAAAACACCAGAGGCAGAATTCGTCGAGTTTGCGAGAAAATTCGTAAGATTGGATTAATTGAAGAGCGTTAATTCGGTTTAACAAAGTGAGCCAAAAAAGGCCCCTTAATTATCTCAAATGTGTCATTGAAATTTTTAACGGCCCATAACAATGAAGATGCAGGGCGTAACATGCAAAGAGTCAGTGTCTTCTCATTTTTAAAACTTCAAACTTTTGCAACTGCGATTTTTTTTCCTTTCGTTTATTTTTCCCTTCATTTCAACATACAAGTTTAGAAACTCTTCTAGCACACCACTATCCACCGCTGTAGACGATGCCATTTTCCTTTTATGCGCCAGGTGTTCTCGATAAGCAATAAGCGTGTTCGATCTTCGATCAATTCTGATCCGCTTGAAACATAGCCTTCCTCTAAAACGCATTTGAAGGAAATTCGGTGAGAAACTGGCTAAGAACCAAAAAGTTTTGGCCCTGTTGTTCACTACGGCGTAAACGTGTTTTTCTTACTTTCGAGAATATGGGTGAAGTTTTTCCGTGAATGCCAGCTCTTGGCGAATCCATTCCTTGGTTCTCACTTGATAAACTTAGTGCCATTTTTTCATGGAAGAAATGTAAGAAACTGACTTTGAACGCTGCCTTCTAAAAATCCTTTTTAACTGGTTGTATATGCGTAAAAGCTTTAATTTTTAGTCAAGTATGTGGAAACCTTACTATGATCAATAGCATTTATACAAAGAAGGAAACACAATTCCTGCGCTGTTAAGCGTGTCAAGAAATAAAACTAGATGTCAAGAAAGACAACCAAAGCTATTTGCTCGCGAAACAATGAACAGGAAAACGCAAAATGCCGAAGCAGTTTCCCAATTAATAGCAATTAGTCTGGTGGGTTACGAGACTATTGAAAAATTCGATCGTAAAAAAAAAAGATGTAATTCCTTTCTAGGGTGGGTGCACGTTCATTTTTAGCCGTTTTAACTGCGGTAAACCAACACTCAACTCCAAGGAAAATACACTTTCGTAGCATGGTTCTTTGCACGCAACGAAACTGTTTTGCTTGAATTCAGACGAAAACGTGGGAATAAGTTGAAATGCCAAGTTTCTGTGGCATCTTGGAGCCCTTACAGGTCTAGAGACAAATCTTTACTCCGATCAAACGATTATTTCTCCCAATGGACGGAAGAGGATTTTGTACAAGGTTAGTTGTGAGAGATCGACATTGTTGCCATCTTTGGCTCGTAGCTCTTTGAAAACGCAGTCACGAGGTTCAAGAAAATCGGATGATCAAACAGGTTGGCAGTTTCAAGGAAAAACAAACGTAAAAACAATGAAAAACCGCAAATTAAGATTCTTAGATGACCTTGTACTTGGATCAAATGGAGGGATTAACTCTGTTATCTATACATTACATCTAAAGCTATAGGAGGTCTTTATAGCCAACACTGGCAAAAGACTGGTGACGCCTTCATTGTCTGACTAACACACAAACATCGTAAGTTGCACATCGCTCACAAAAGGCCTAAATTATGCTCAATATGCGATCTTCAATTCGCGGAAGCCGGAATATCGGCTACGATGCTGCCCCGCGCGACAATCCGGCGCCGATATCCAGCAAAGCGTTTTGTCCGTGATATGATAATTTATCGAGACCGGTCTGCACATGTGGCGTTATACAAAAACCACAATCATTCCGGAGAAATACTCCCAATTTTGAAGAAGAAACCGATCGGTTCTTGTGAAGACTAAACCAAATTGTTTTCATACAAATTTTCTTGGAAACTACGATTTTTCCCGCGTTTTGTGGGTCATTTTCGCGATGGTGTTTCCCAAAACGCAGGTTTATACACCTAGACAAACTTAAGGTATCCAACTGTGTTGCAATGATCGGAACATTTCTACAGTGTAAATAATAATTGCGACGTTTCGAAACACTAAAAAATATTAGTATCTTTAAGTCCGTTTTCTCACGCAATCTTTGTAGCCCTTCCGTCCTTTTGTTTTTGTCACCAAGAAATCCAAGCCTACTCCGCCAAACACGAAATATCTAATCTTTGGCTCCAAAAAGCACTGAATTTGGACGTTTTGGCAAGAATTCTCTTCACATGAAACCGAAGATCTTAAGATCATTTCCACTTTCTAAGATGGAAATTTGAACCCCCCTATTGCAGTTGATCTTTATTGAGAAATGAAACCATTTACTGACTTCCTTAAAGTAAGGAAGAGGCGAAGATTATTTCATCAAATTCATTAAGGCTGTGCAAAGAACGTTCTTTCCCTCATACAGCAATGAAAGCCAATGTTTGCCTCCAATAAAATACTTTGAAATTATTCACGTCTTACATCCCCTGTAACTAAGATAAGTAAACTCTCCATATTTATCTTCTGTCCAAATATATTCTCTGTCATTCATGAAGAACCTCTCTTTTATGTTGTTTGGTAAATTCAACGCTCTCATTTGAAGAAAGCCTTTTAAAATGTAATTGGCGTCTTAAGGGCTTTAATTCGATTTCTGTGTGAGGTCAACTTATCTCGTTTCGGAGTTCACCTGTCCATCGTGATACGCCAAGTACGACTTTCAAGTTCGTTTACCTCTTGAGAGTTTTTCAAAATCCTTAGGATCCCTTAAGCATTTACTATGCTTAGTAGATCTGTGAACTGAATTATGGCTTAAAAAGCTCAGGGTGAATTATAAGAACACAGGGGCCCGACGAAGCCCTTGGACGAAATCCTTCCAAAATGTTTGGTCACTTCGGGTGCGAAAAAGGCTTCGTATTATCAGAGTACTGAAGCAAGTTTACAAACCTGCGACGTCCCACACTTCGTAGCATTGGATAAGTCTTCGTAAAGACCGCGTTGCCGCCAATTATGTCGATCGAACCTATCTAAGCTTCCACCGTAATAACGCCAGTTTTCTAAGCTTCGGTTCCTACTCAAAGAATCTTTCTTTAGAGCCATTTCAGGTCGCAAGGCGCTCACGCCAATTCCAGGAATGAGACCTGTCGGTTCTTCGCGATTCTTCGCACGCCTGTAACGATCTAAGACAACGATAATTCATGTGGTATTGTGCTTTTTTATTCACCAATGGCGTTGAAGCAAATTACGCGCGCAAACCACGTGTCACCATGCAAACAATCGCCTCGTGCCGAGGCGCTATATTCACACCGCGGTACGCGATCATTTAAACATACGATCTTCCAAAAACCAAGCAAAATGTTTTGTTTGACACCAAAAGTTAATGCTACTAACAAAGAATACTTGTGACGCTGAAAAGAGGAAGACCCGCCCGTTTGTTTAGCGTTTTGTTTGAAAGATAACACGCAGATAACAACATTAAGAGAAAATTCGGCGATTTGCCGTTTGATAATCCCTCTTTCGACGCCTTAAGTTTTTCAAGCTAAAGGGCTCAGCAGATTAACTGCATTGCCTTTGTCCAGGGCTTTCGCGTTTCAAATACAGCGCTTAGCAAGACTGACCATAAATCAGCAAGAACTACCTTCTTCGAAACTAAACGCACAATGATGTCTTCAAACTGAATTTTAGAATTTGATTTCAACAGAACGTTTGAGCTATTCTATAATTATCGCCTCTTTAGAAGGGTGACAAAAGATATTGAAGTCCATTAGTGACTAAACACAGGACGATAAACTTTATTGGACGCGTGCCTTGCTTCATAACAAAACTGAAATCCATCAACAACAAAACCAGACATGGCCAATCGCATGTTTCACGACAAAGGTGATTGCATTTGCAAACGCATGAAGAAAAAAACATAATGTTAAAAGACTAAATTTATTAGTTATCTATCGATCTTTCCAAATGCAACAGCCATCGCTAACCTAATGGGTGTATTACTAAAAGGGGCGAAAAACACGTGCGCTTTTAAAGAAATCGATAGGCCACCTATAAGACTATACTTCCATGTTCGGTGGCTTTGAAATGAAATGGATGCTTTCACGAACTAATGGGGCTCACAAATAGACTGTCCACCACATGCAGATTGCTTGAAAAAGTCTGACAGTTGTTAATAAAAGTTATAGCTTAGACCGGAACCCGTCGGAAAAATCCTTTGAAATGTTCCTCATTCGCAGAAATCGGATATTACAATTGCTTCGGCGCTAGGCCTTTTTTGAGCTCAAAAAATAATACCTCCAAATTGCTTTATCCTGTATGGCTGCGAGAAACCTACTTTGGGATCGTTTCCTGTTTGAAATGGGTTAAAGAGAAAACGAGAGTTTTAGGTTTTTGTGCGTTTGTGTTTGTGTGTGCGTGATTATCGAACTTAAGCAAGTACTGCACTCGAGTGAATCAACCAGTTTCTAAGGGTTTGTATAAGCTTTATTTAGACACTTTCTGCAATATCACGAAATATTTTTATACCGTGCTCGCGAAGGCGCAAGCAATATTGGAACCGTAATTATAATTTTAGTATTCTTCACATAAATAGACTTTTGAGACAGCTATTCATTCAATATCTGCTTAACAAACATCTCTAGCAATTCTGTGAAGAATATTGGCCTTTGTTTGGCCGAAAGTGCAAACCGAATGTTATTTATTCGTCGAAAATGAACAGTTTGAAATTGTCAGTTTCGCTGGCGAAAGGGCAATATCAGTAGGTTTCCACGATCTTGTCTAAAAATATAAATTAATGATATTATTGCACATTCAAGGCATGCCATTGACTTTACTAGTAAAGAAAAACTTTTGCGTCTTTAAAGCGAAATTTTAAAATCTCAAACTAATCGAATAAATTTCCTTTTCAATTACAGCCCAGGAGACAAGCATAGTTTTCAGACAGTTTTCGTTTGCATGCATACAACGAAATAGAACCCTGACAACTGTGCAAGGATTTGTCTTCAATTAACTCCATTTCCCGGAGTGCGGAAACTTCACGGACGCCAACAAGCGATGATGGACTAACCATTTCTTTTTTGTTCTCAATTAAGACTCAAAAGCGGCCGTCTTTTTAGAGTGGTCCTCGTGTTTCGCAGCGCCTGTGCATTCAGTATGAATCTGTTCAGTCTGCTACGATAGCTGTAGTTTTGTCCGTCTGTTGTCCAAGAAAGTTCTTGTTTGTGTTATAAAATACAGATAGAGCGGAGCAAGGTTAACGCCGGCCATAGGTTACAATATTTGTACTAGGTCATTCGTGCGACAACGTGCGTTTGTCGCGCCATATACACTCTTTTTTGTGTATAAGAACGTCCAATTTTGGAGCTCAGCATAAACATTCTTCATACTTTTGGGCGATTTGAGCCTGAAAATGTTCATATGATGTTCTTAAAGTTACATGACTTCGATGGTGTGGAAGTTATTCCGGGAAGGTTGTAAATAAGAACTGCTCAATAAATTGCAGTTTTCTAGTAGTATTAGGAACACTGTACGTTGAGTTCGACGAAAGAAAACCACATTGTCGAAAAAAAAAACCCATCTCCCTAAGTATTTAGTTAAATTGTTGTTAGAATGCAGTTTTGCATTTCCTTTATTTATACCAGAAACGAGCAAAATAAAACGTTCTTAACTGACTCTAAGCCTGAGATATGTTGTTTGTATCTTGATAAAATTTTGCTTAATCTCAGCCAAAGGTTCTTGTAAAAAAAATTTATTTAATTTATATATTTGATCCAGACGGAGGAGCGGAAAATTTTACAATACGTTCGTCGCACACCATTACACAAAAAAAGCAGTAAAGAAATTGCTTGTCGCTCAAAAACTAGAATCATTTTGTACAACATAATAAACAGTTCAACAGGAAAGTAATCGAATGCTCGAAAGTTTGAATCACCTTGTACAGCATAATAAACAGCACCACTGACAGCAAAGTATGGCTCATTAGCTTTCATTTGAACGGTTACTATAAAATGTGATCAACTCGTTTGTGGTTTGCGTATAGAAATCTTCCATCTGGAACCACCTTTTACAACGCAATTAATGGCAACACAACACCGTCTGCCGATTACGCCTATGTTTTCAAAAAGAAACACTATAATCTGGAAACTGTCTCAGGAAATCAATTTTCCCCTAGAATAAAAAGGACCGCCCAAACAATACAATTTTCACGAAGCTTCCAGCGTCTTAATAACTGCGTCTCACAGTTGAAGAAACAGTTGACCAGGAACTTAGTTAAGATGATATGGTCGGAAAGATTTGGACGAGAATTCAAGAGAGTTGTACTCCAACGTGACAAATACTTGAAACAAAGTCTTATGTCAAAAATCGATTTCACCGCTTTTTGTACACTGCAGCACTCCATTTTTTGTTTAATACTTCACTTACGGATTTACAACGAATAACAATTGTGGTCTTGTGAGAAGTTTTTTTTCCTTGACAAGGAATAGACGTTTTAAAATTCGTAAAGTGTTTCAAGGTCACGCCTCTGCAAATATGCAAATATTTCATCAAAAAGTCCCGCTGAGAGCACGAAGAATATTCATTGTTGAAATCTCTATTATTTCCTTATCTCGTTTACAATGTAATTTTTAACATAGCCGTGAGATGGTAATGGGCTTACGAACAAATTAAAACCTAAGATGGAATAATATGAACTTAGTTCAAAATTAGGTAAATCCAGTGCCTTTTCTCCGTGCTTTAAGCACGCTCTTTGCTGTTTTACAGGATTAAGGAAACAAATCAGGACTACAAACAATTTCTGATACTATTTTCCTTTTCCGTTTTTAGCCACTCAACGGCTTAACATGATAAACATGAAAGTTAATATATTATCCGGCATAATTATGATCTTGGAGTAAGATTTAAACGCACATTTCCTATTTTTGAGTAACTATGTAGGTTGAAAGAAAACAATTAAGAAAAAAGTGAGGTTTGAAAAAAATGCTCGTATCGGCTAACTTCAAAGAACGGTGCATTTTTCGGCCACCAATAAAGTTCTCGCTTTGGATGTAAAAACATTTGAGGGATTGTTTTGTGACGGAATATTCAGCGCAGTTGACATTTTTCTTCAAAGTGTCGATAATTGGAGCAAGTAGAGGTCGTGAAGTAATTAAGCATTCTTCACTGCAAGGAGTGATTTCAAATTAGTTTTTCTCACCTCATTGTAAAAGCTAACAAGAAAGTAAATAATCAATGAAGTCCACAATCAAAGTTTTACCGGCCCTGAAGGCGCTCGAAAACAACCTGAAATTTCGCCCCGCTGAGCTAGAGCTTTGCAAGAAATAAACAGTACTGAAGAATAAAAAAAAAAACTAAGTGAAGCTATGATCCTCGCAATTATGAACGCAGTTTTGGCAATTGCGTAGATGAGCCTGAAAAAATTCAAGACTTCAAATCAACGGGTTTGAATGCGTGACCTCGCGATGCCGGTGCGACGCTCTAACCAACTGAGCAATGAAGTCACTGATGTTGGGAGCTGGAAAACTTACCGCATTTTTACTCTTTCTCTGACTCTGGATAACACCCTGAATTTCCGGCAAAATCAACCTCATCACCTGCCGTTTTAGCTCTACTAATCGACTGTTACATTTCTCGCAACATATGCCGAGTTCTCGAGGCATTTCGTTAAGCTTCGTAGAAGTTCGCAAATTGCGAGTAGTTCCCGAAGCACGCATCTCGTTCATCTGCAAGACACAAAACAAAATACGGCAAATTTAACACAGTGAATATCACCGCTCACCGTAGTAATAAAACATGTGGTTTCTAACAAACTTTCAATTGAACCTCTTTACGATTTGACGCTTGAAAAGCTAACAAGCCCGTATCTTAAGTATCCTGTCGTAAACTGAGCTATAAGCTGCTCACCATATTGCATTAAAGGATAAATCCTATCTAGTAAGCTTCTTCGTGTATCATCCACATACACTCGTTCGAAACCTTTCTTAACCTCGGTGCGCCACACTAAATGGCTCAAAAACCGTAACGTTAAGATGGTAAAGAGATTTTGTGCTATCTCGAGAGTGTATGGTGAGAAAGTGGTAACGTGAGAACCAACGCTAAAATGAAACTCGTCAATTCCATCCATCGCTTGTCTCTATAATCACGGAGCGATGAGAGGATTACTAATCACTGCACTCCAGATGTTTTCAAATTGTTCTTCCTATGGGGAAAACACGGGGGTTGGTCACGACAGCTCGAAACAAAAACGCTAATTCGGAGCATGAAAACAGAGATCCCCACAGTGGAAGAGTAAAAAATCCGTCACAGGTAGCCTTTGCGCCGATTGACTCCGCAAAGCTCACACTAAAAGCCATCGCTGCACAACGGCTCTGAAAGATTTCTTTCGTTGTGCGGATTTTTTTCAGAACCTCGTCGAAAAGGGGCGGGAAGAAGTCGCTCGCTTCATAACACCTGATAGTTATCTTCGACGTTGCAATAAACGCCTTTGTATGTGCTCTTAATCGAAGAAAGACTGTTCTTGAAAATGATCGACTTCGACATACAAATCAGTTTTTTCCCTCCTTTTAAACTTCCAGCCATCTTACACTATCAACAAAACTGATTTGTTGTCAATTTTGGTTGTTTAGTTGGTTCTAGATGACATCTTGGTCACAGATACCTAGATATCTAAACGGTAAGGAAACGTTCACGGATACAGCACAGTTTCATCAAGTAAAAGCCAGAAAAAAAACAGAAGCAAAATGCTATAATATCTCGTTAAAACAAGACTACCGGAAAAGCCTCTGCTCTAACAAGCAAAATTAATATTTCTAACAGCCAATTTCGGAAGTACCGGTACTCAATTAATTAGATCTGATGTCAATTATAACGGAGCCTGCGAAATGCTTTAACTGTAATTCCATCTCCGAAATTAAGCCAAACGACAACAATTGCTTGTTCTTGTAATACGTTTTAGTTATAAGGAAGACGGTTCATTAGCTTTTTGACCCCTAAAGATGGAGCCTTCAAAGCTAAGTGTCTGCCTGTGGTTTTACCCTTGGGGGCTTGTGACTTCATCGGGTTGCTTACCTGTTCCGTCACGGTATGTTTAGAAAAAGGGAATTCTTGTTCATGCCATTTGAAACAAGATGTCCCTTCTTTGTTCCCGAAATTTTGATGCCAAGAATGCGACAGAACTCAGCGGTTTAATGTTGGCGTGTTGCGCGCAAAAAAAAAAATGACCTCGCCAAGCACTTCTCGTGCTATTTATGCCGCATTTCACAACAGTAGGCAAGCCGTGACCCTACTCCTGAGCAAAGCATTTTCGCAGCGTAAGAAAAATCCCTTGTTTAGAATCTAACGGTGAAGAATTGGGAATCATATAAAAGTCAGATCTTTGTGTGCAGACGCGACGGAAGTGTGCAACGGTCACTTTAAAAGAAAGAGCTGTTGATGGCTCGACTTTATGGACATGTCAAACAGTATTCAAACGTCACGAGCAATTTCAACGCCTCCAGTTTGCGGTAAAAAATAATTACTATTAACCCCATCAAATCGAGCGCAACGGAACACCTCTATATGACTTAAATAAAAAACAATTCATATGAAGTTATTTAGATCACGGTCTCTGGAGGAAAAAAAAAAAAGCACAACTGCATTTTTGCGATAATTGGTGTTCGAGAATATGGCGTGATTGCTTATCGTAGGGACGAGAGGTCACGCAACGGCTAATTAGACATTGCGTGCAAACTGTTTTATCGATTGTCTGGACACTGCTCGACCTATGTTCCAGAAGATACCTCGATACACGATATGGTTAACGTTTCATTTGCACGAATTCGAACACAGGAAATAACTTTGCAAACTGCCGCCTCTGATTGATTAGAAGTACACTATCCTTGTGGTACTCCGGATGTGGGCAAACAATGCACTTCAGTATTTAATATGAGTTTTCATAGAGCATATATCATGACTTGAACAGCCAGCACTTCAACATCTGTCTCTTCTCCTTCAGCTTAAGGTTATTTCACGGCTAAAATGTTTATTCCTCTGACCTTTCTCTAAAGCTCAATATTAATTTAATAATAATAGAAAAAAATGCCTTCTCAGACCCTTGCTTCGTTCTTTCGTAAAACTGCCGCATTCAAGAATTCTAGGCAATATTCATCTTAATGTAAGTGCCAGGAAAAAACAAAGTACTTGTCCAACGATGGAAGTTTGTCATTTGACGTATCGCTTTCAACGCCTTGGGCTTGCGTGGTAAGCATTCGAAAGGGAAAGGCTCCGAAAACGAGGACACCCAAACTAAGTTATACTAAACTCGTTAAAAGACCTCAAGCCTCAGAACTACCGGCCTATGTGCCACACAACAAGAGTTATTCGCGGTTTAATCGGCTTTCCTAAACAGTTTATCCATTCATATATACTTTCAGAGAGAAATAGGATTCGCGACCTTTTGCTCTGAGGGAAGTAGTTAATGATCAAGCTGAGAAGTTAAGATTAGAACAAAGGACACAGCGTCGTTCACAAGCCTATCGATGTCATAAGCACATGCAAAATTGCACGCCATTTACTCGGCCAAGTCACGAGTCAAATAGAATTGACTTCTTTCTACCGTTTCTTCAAAATCTCTTTGGTGAAACAGCCGACTTTACTCACTCTTAAAATAAAATTATCACTTTCACATTGAAGTATGAAGGCTTTGCGTGTGCAATCAAACTAGTTTGAATGCTCGAACACAGTGTCAGTTACGGTGATTTTCTTTCCGAGTTTCGTCCTTTCCATTCTTTCTTTGCATTTTTTCTTTCTCAGAAAATTTACATCAAAAGGACACAGTCACCCTACTTTCACCTTCAGTCGCACCAGGTATTCGCTGGCTGAAATCCACTTTTATGTTATTGTTGTTGTTGTTTACTCGTGACGTTTTTTTTTCTACTTCTCTTCTTTGTATTTCACTACAGTTTTTTGTTATATCGGCACGAAGTTAGTTTTTTCGTCAGGTTTGCACTGTTGTTGTGAAGTTATTCGGAAGTTTGTCCAGCCACAAACTCCCCCGTCCGCCTTCATAGAGATAGCGTGATCGCTTAATGCGAGAAAAGCCAGTTTGCAAGTTGCAACCACAGCGGAGTAGTCTAACCGGGGACTACTCGGAAGATCAAGTAGTGTGCTCCAACCACGCAACCACGCAACCACGCTTCCTTCGTATACACGGCCACGAAATGAATGTTGACTGATACCAAGTCAATTAAGTGTTGTACGTCATTTCAATCCTGAGTGTAATTTAGCCCAACTTTATTGTTCTGGATCTCACGTTTGACCTGACCAACGCCATATAAGCCTCTCGCTTCGGCAACCACCTAGAATGTACTTAGAGATATAATCCTGCTTTAATTAATGAAATAAAAAATTAAAAAAAAAATGCTATGCTTCAACAGAGGTGCAACTGAACAGGTGAATTTGCCATTAAGCGTTATAAAACCTCATACGAATTTAACACAACTACAAGTTAAAACGCGTAAATATTTTCACAGCAGTTGCCGGATGTACTCATTCCAACAAAAATATTGACTGTCCACGGTTTTACTAATAGAGTTCTTTTGTTGAAAGAGTGTACTTTCCTTGCTATTTCATCGACGTGTATCAATGACCATCGTGGAAAGCTTCACGTAGAGTTTTTGATGTAAACTACGCTTGTACGGTTAATTCGAACTAACAAAGCGCCTTTGGGAACGTAGACAAAGCTGACACTTGCAAGTCTTGAAAAGTAGCAAGGTTCGATACACGAATATTTCTGGTTAAGAATTAAACGTATTTTTCAAGACAGTCACTCGGAAAAACGCAAGAGCCACGCCCCAAAAAGACAATTTTGTTCCCTAAGTTTGTAGAAATATTTACCTACGAATCTCAAGGAAATTTCCTTTTCTCTTTGACTTTTTTGCACTGTAGAACTGCTCGACTGTTCCTCGAAGCCCGCAGCCGACGATGGTTATTCACTTTATCAACCCGTACATGTCGGCATTCGCATTTTATTTCGCACTATAAGGTACCCAGCCGGTATCGGAAAACACAAAGGTTTTGTCGCGCCCAAACGATACCGCCAAAGTAGGCCGAAATTCGTGCCTTATTAGACCACATGGCTATCGGGGTCATTTATTGCTTGTTTTCGGAAGCGATAAGAGTGTAAATCTTTTCGTACTGTAATATACCACGACATCAAAGACCTTCAGATTTGACTATAAGAAGGAATGGACTGCGGCATTTCCATGGACTCAGTTCGCAATATCCTCAAAATACCACACTTAAGAAGAATGTAAGGCTTTATCGTGCTACCGTTCCTTCAAAATGTTATGCACTCTATCTGCAAACTGAATGGTCCTGCCAGTCAGTTCTGACAAAAGGAAAGCGCCCGCTATAAGACATTTGCCATGAGAACACACCCAAGTCAGTCGGTCTATTTGTATGAAAAAGGATCGGTTTTCTATCTGCAGTGTTACAAATCAGCCGGCGACACAAAGAAGAAAACTATCGAATAAGGAGCGTTTTGTCTTCTGAAGAACCCGCAAGACAACTACACATGCCTTCGGTAGACCGAGCGAGGGCTACGGACATTATTTTATTCATGCTCTTCTTTGTATAACCCCGCACAGTTTCCCGTATTCTTCCGAAGTTTCCCTGTTCTTATAATAAAAAATAAAGACTATTTTCCTAGGCATCACAAATTGATGAAAAAAAAAAACTGGTAAATCTGGACCACTTCTTTACCTATCGACGCACAATATTGAGTTGCATATTTGCATGAAATGTTAGCTTGAAGCCCAACAAAATTCACAGAAGCCCAAAGCGTTCATCAGTACCAACGTGGCACAAGTTTTGATGACGTCCTTTCGCGAAAGAAGAGATGATGCGAAAAGTTGGCCGGTACACGACATACAAAACGCATGTATTCAGCTGGACCAAAGTAAAATATTGTTATCGCTTAATTGTTTGTTTGTTTTATGTTCACTTGCTCCACAAAGTGCCATTTGCCAATCATCTCATTTGCCTATACAATGGTTTTCAATTGAGTGTTTGTGAATGTGTCGTAGGACAAAACCAAAGCGATCATTTCAGCGAATCAAGACAGAAGCAGACAATCAAATGAGCCAATCATAATGCAAAGCCAATACATGCAGCCGGCGCTAACCGCGGGAAAACGCGTGAGTTGAAGTTGCAATTGGTTATGCTTTTGCCTCTGATTGGCTGAGAATGTGGCGTGAGATTTCTCACTTGATTTCTACGCGTAGCAATGCAAAATCAAACCAATCGCGTTTGTACTTTCGACACTCAATTCAAAAGTCAGTTGGAGCCAAATTCATAGCTGCTTTTCCTCGGGCTGAGTTGCAAGCGTTAGAAGCTGTGGACGGGAGGAAGTGAAGGAAGCAGGAAGGGAGGGCAGCAGGAAGCCAGGGTTCAAAGCAGGGTTGCCGAGGCGCTGACCCTGTGTAATATCCGATTTGTACTATATCCGATTAAAACCTATAGCTTAAGATGATGGTTATCCCCGTTTAACACTAACCCTGCTTCGAGCAACTCGGCGTCGTCGAATTTATCTTCCTCTATCCAATAGAGCAGGAGCCATTTTCACCATTGGGTCCTCCTTCGCGCGCCAAAAACAGGCAGGCACGTTCATCGAATCAAATGGCTGAGCATTGAAGCTACTGACAGCTCATTATTTATGCCACGTATTTTTCACACAGAGGGGATTGCATGCAACCATGGCAACTATCATTTTTCGCGGGAATTTCAAAAACTAAAAATGACTTGGTCTATTCCATACTTATGGGTTGCTGACTAGAAAAATCAATATCCACTGGATAACTCAATTGGTCTTGCGAGACTTTATCTGGCCCCAGTCGTTCAAAGGCCGGACAACTTTATCCAGTGGATAAGTCACTATCCAGAGGGTAAAATATACTTCATGTTAAACGATGGTCAAGGTTTTCATAAACATTTTTACTTAGATGTGCTTAGAGTGTGCATATTCACGGTTACCTGAGCAAACACTGAAATCTTTGCACAGATTGAAACTGTCGGATAGTGACTTATCCACCGGATGAAGTTATCCAGCCTTTGAACAACAGGGGCCTGCTAGATAGTGATTTTATCCGGTGGATAGCGTTATGCACCTTTTCGACAACCGAGGCCAGAAGACCAGTCTCCCATCGCTCGCAGATGGGATCGAGACTGGTCAAACTCGGGAGCGATCTCGTGATTCTCGGAATCTTGTCTTCGTAATCGATAATAATTCGTATGAGATCGATGCAGAACCCAATTGTTGGGACTGGTCATTACTGATAAGACCACTCTTCAATATCTGTCAGCTTTAGCTATTGACAAGTCTTGAGTTGGTGCTAAACCGCTAAACACTCCTAAAGTTAAAAACACATCTGCTTCCGGACCGACAGCATGGCGACTAAAAGTAAATGGTGCTAAATTTAGTCATACCAACGACGCACGAACAATAAAATCCTACATTTAACCTTCAATCTTTACTCCTAATCATTTTTAATTCCGTCTTTTTATGCATGGTTCCTGCATTTTAGACGCCACGACTTAATACTTCACGGATTTACCAAAGCTCATACCGTTCAACGGAGGCAATCTGTTGTTTCAAGTATTTAACTTACTAATTCGCTGTCATCTAGAGAATTTCGCCTTTTTAACACTCACTTCGCAAAGAACAAGGGCATAGGAACTTAAAGAACAATTTTCAGACACAATACCGCCAGCTCAGTAAGCCGAACAGTCAACAGGTGAGCGAGAATCGAGAGCGCATACGATAATAACATGAACACCGCGCTAAGGTGACTGGTGCAACGGTTTAAGTTACAAAACAAACCTATGCAGTGCAGTCTACAAGCCATAACAAATAAAGTCCTTGAACTCACGTTTTTTTCTTCCACAAAAGCGCTCCTTTGCCGTCTCGTTCTTTAATTTTCTGATGCTCGTTTCTCGATCACAGCGCTCGGTTCAAAAGCTATTACTGCAATCTCCAAGCAGTCTACGTCAGTCATAGAAGGCCCGATAAGAATACAATCCTGAACTGTTTGTGCGTCTTTATCGCTAGCTCATGAGTAATGACCGATAAAATTTGTTTGCTTTTACGCACCCATGTTTAAATCGTCCCACTTGAGTTCCAAAATAGCTCATATAGAATCAGTCGTGTACCATGGGCGTGGCTTCATGACAGCCCTGATTTTTATCTTCATAAAACACCCAATGCTTTGTTCCGACAACAATCCACCTACGTATTTCTCTTGAAATTGAAATATCCTTTGCTGGTACTAAATCGACCGCAGTTTAATGTTTTGTTGATTCCGATTCTTTTCAAACAAATAACTAATCGAAAATGTTCTTTGAGCAGGTTAAAAAGGGACAGCTAAAGCTCACACGCAGATCGTGCATAAAAGCTGGGGAAGACTTGAATGTTTTGTCATGGAAACGCGATAGCATCTCAATTTGACAGCCACCTCTTTATTTTGCCCCGTACATTGAAAGTGTTTTTCCTCACAAGGACCGTTGACGATACACGAACCTGGTTTTCGTGATAACGGGTTTTGTTTGCACCTTCTTCTTTTCACCAAATTTCAAGTTTGATGCCCGTACAGGACGAAAAGACAAGTACGAAACTAAAAGATTACCCCGGCATAGCAATGGCCAGAGAAAGAGCGATTTCTGTTAACTTCAACATAGTAAACACCACAGAACAGTCGTCGCGCGAAAGATTCGTTGCAGTCGCGAGCATGTTTGGGAGCCGCGAGGTTACATATAAAAAGTTCTTGGTTCTGTTCCAAAGGACATCGTCAAGTTGAACTATCAGCTTTTTGCCAAAACACGAGATAAAATCAGCGGTGAACAAGTCCATTACTTTCGAAACTAAAGCCGCGGCTAAACGGTCAAACGTCTTCGTCCAACATCATATTGCGAAGAAATGCTTGACCGTTTAGCCACCCTGGCCAACACAGCTCACGCACCACGATGAACGGAACTGTTTGACCGTTTAGCGGGGGCTTAATAAACCGAGCCAGGAGAGCAATGCATACTCGGAGTTTATTACCCACTCGCACGTACGTCATCTAGTAATCTTACTTCACCAGGACCTAGACAAAAGCGAGTACTTGATCAAAGGACCGAAAAATTATCGCATCAGGGCATTCCATCTGTCATGCAAAAATATAATACTACAAACCTTAATATTTCATATCTTTTCAGTCATACCTGACGGTGCAAAGTGACACGCTGCTAAACTGCTGTCTCTCATCCGGTTGTTCACAAAACGCGCGCGTCATCTTTAACGTGACCCAGATTGAATAATTCGCGTTTTACAATTTCTTCTCCCGTAAGAAGAAGAGAAAATATGAATTTTAGAAAAATCCTATGTTGTATCGTTAAAATGGAAGGACGTACAACCTTTTTGCGAGATTGTAACTCTAGACATTTTCCTCCAACGTCATTTGTAAGTAATTTCGAAGGTACATTGAAAGTTTCGTGGGTGGCAGTCACATCTAAATTCTATCCATTAAAAGTAAGGAGGTAATTGAACATTTTACAAGTCAAAGAAGTTCAAAGCCAGGTGTTAATTGAATATCTTAAATAAAAGATGGACGAAACTTAAAGCAAGGTGCTAATTGAGTTTCCTTAAAAGTGCAATTTAGTCAGAAATAATAAAAAGTCGAACCGAGTAACTGCTTTCGTGAAAGTATTAGGGAGCTTAAGCAACGAGGAAGGCAATAGCAACGAGAACACGTCACAAACAATTGGTTTTAATAAGCAAAAACAGTCGCTTTGCAAGCTCTGCACGCATGTTTTATATTTGGGTACATTTCTTTACCGTCCTCTGCAAACGACAAAGTCAAATGACCAAAAACAGCGGCTTGGGGAGAACTTCAGCAAACGACGAAGAATTTTTCATTGTCTCCACGCTTGAACGTACGCCGTTCATAGCAGTTTCATTCTTGGATAACAGACACATTTTACTGATCAAAAAAGTGGAAATAATCGGAAAGTGATTACAATGACGCGAGTTACTATTTTGGAGCTAAGTTCAAGGTTGTTGCCGTTGCCGCGTCCACCTTCCTGAAGCTCCCTAATTTTTACTGAACGCTCGATGAAGCGGCGTTAATTTGCTCCCTCGGCAGTCGTTCAAGGTAAAGATGGAATGCTCATTACGAAGTTTGAAAAACGATTCTGCACAGAACCACTCACAGACGTAAGAATCTCCGTCAGGTGTAGGCATCAGTGGAAATTCATTGCACACTGGTTGTCACCCATATTCAAATATAGGCCTCCATCAATTCTCAACGTGGTTACTTTTTTCCACCAGTACCTTTTTTTTTTTTTAATTGCCTTTGCGAAAGCACGAAAGTTCACTCTTGAACTGTGCAAACTACTGAGCGACACATCGCAGATTCTGCCATGACCGTCTGTCCGACTTTTATGAAACTCAAGGGAAGCGCTTGAGTTGTGAAGAGGTAAGTTCGCAAGTTTTAACACTCGCACTTAACAAAAAGTAAGGTTCGTAAAGAGATTCAATTTTGTGTCGAGTCGAGTTGGAATTCAGTTCCCTAGACTGCGCAGGCAGATGGCGGGATTAACTCTAGTGAGTCAGGTTTTTTTTTCCCTTGTTGCCGAGCCTATTTTGATTTGTTTGCGCAAAAGGAAAATTGTTTCCTTTTGCTTGTGTGGGCATCGGATGTTTATCTCGTGGGTAGACAAACATAGCATTTAGTATCTCAGTTGGAAAAGCTGTTCCTGATTTAACATGCATTTAATGTTTCCTTTAAACCGCATCAGTCAACGACTGTGAGGTCTGACGTTGATACTTCACCTAATTGGTCTGGCATTTAGCAAATCTTGTAGGCTGCATAGTTTTTTTTCCTTGCAATCAGAGAATGAGGAAAGGAAATACGTCAAACGCCGCAAACCTGTAAGTTACATTGCAGTGTGCGGACTTAAGGTCTAATTGATCGATAAAAAAATTTTGGGATAGAGTATGGCAGACAATGGCATGAAACCATACCGAGTGCAGTTACTATAAAGTGTTGTTGTTCAGAGGGGAGGGCGGCGGAGCGCAGAGCAAAGAACCACTGGTTGCGGCATGTTCAATTTTGTTTTGTTTGTTAGTTTGCTTGCAATTTTTTTGCTTTTTGGTTACTTTGCTTGTTTTTGTTCTAGTTGCCATTAGTGTTCGTTGTTTGCGTGTTTCACTGTTCCGTTCTACCGACTGTTGACTTTTTGCCTTTCGACTCATCAAAATCCTGAGAGCGGTTGAAGCCAGAAGTAAATATGCACTGGCAAAGACGTCAGTGAGGTTAATCCGAAAAAATTACACAAAGTAACAAGTAATTAAGTAAATAGTTGAAACAACAAGAGTCAATGTTATTATCATCGCAGTGTAGTGAGCAACTTAAGCAGTTTCAAGGAAGCCTGAAAAAAAACAACAACAACAAAATAAAACATGTATATGGCCTTTATATATTCCGTCTATCGTTAATTCAACTCCCACCGGATATAATACGAAACATGTTGCAATAGACCATTTATTCCGAGTTCACGTCAGCCTCTTTTTCCAGCCGAGTCTAATTAGTTGCATACGAATAAAAACTTATTCGTAAGGCTCCGTGCAAACGGACGCAACATTGTTCGCCAACAACTCCCAAAATTATTGTGTTACATGTTGCGTCCGTTTGTACACCCTGTTGCACGATGTTGCGTGTTGTTGGGAGTTACTGCGCGAAGTTTGAAACTGGTCAAACTTTTAGCTCCGTGCCAACGGACGCAACAAATGTTGGCGAAGACTCCGTCCGAACAACATTGGGAGTTGTTGCGTCCGTTTTCACAGGAGCCTGAGAAAGACTTCGCATTTAGACTCGCTTTGAGAAAGAAGCTGAAGTGACTTCTGAAGTGAACTCTGAAATGACCCGACCCATTGACCATGCAGCTCCCTGTTGGCTTGATAGTTCAGTTGCTAGAACAGTGTGCAGCCCAATGGCACGGTCATTGAGAAAGACTTCGCCCTTAGACTCGCTTTGAAAAAGAGGCTGAAGTGAACTCTGAAATGACCCGACTCATTGACCATGCAGCTCCCTGTTGGCTTGGTAGCTCATTTGGTAGAACAGTGTGAAGCCCAATGGCACGGTCATTGAGAAAGACTTCGCACTTAGACTCGCTTTGAGAAAGAGGCTGAAGTGAATTCTGAAGTGAACTCTGAAATGACCCAACCCATTGACCATGCAGAACAGTGTGCTGCCCAATGGCAGGCTCATGGGTCCATTCAAGCCTGGATTTTTCTTTCAGTCTTCTTTTTAACTGCTCGAGTTGCTCAGCTCACTCCACTGCGATGCATCATAACTAACAATTCATAACCGCAGTTCCATCATGAAAACGGAGTAAATTTATTGGTCTTTCAACATCTGAATTAAAAGCTTTGTCCTTGAAGTTTTTGTGATTAAACGGTCTGAAACGTTAGCCGCTTCTTCGCCCCAACCAGTGCCTCCAAGGGGTAGGGTGGATTCAGACTGTTAATTGAACAGCCTTATTAAATTTCCGGCTTATGCATACGTGAAGTTCTCATCCGTCACCTCGTCTTAAGGCCACGCACGAATGTAATTCGCTCAGAAAATTTATAAGTTGACGCCTTGTGGAATTTCACCTACTCGGGAAAATGCCTCAAGGTTCGGTAATCGCAGCCATTAGCAACGGGAAATACTGTATTGCCTAATTCGTTTTCTCTGTTACGGAAACGTTGCCACACATGAACGTGTTTGACTTGGCAAAGGGTATACGGCCGTGAGAAGAGAGCGTCTCTTAACTGGTGTAGAGTAAAACCAAGGGACAAAAAGTCAATACTTAGCCAAAGCACAATGATTCACAAACAATGGTCACTCTGTTGTGCACGTGTTGTGCACGGTACCCCAAGAAGGACCCCAAATATTATCAGGTTTCATTTATCCATACCATCGCGGACACGTCGGATGAGTGCTTCGTTAACAATCCATCGTTAGAAATCGTACCATTTTGAGCGAATCAGTTCGAACTGCAGCGTCTGCAATATGCTAGCTATAATCTCTGAAATAAAAGGTTCCTTAAACCTTTGAGTTTGTGGATCAAATTCTTAAGCGAGTGTGCCTCTCTGTGGTGCTGTTTCTTGTGCTGTACAAGGTGGTTCAAACTTTTAAGTCTGTGGTTGAAATCCTAAACTTGGAGTTAAACATTCAAACGAAAGTTACTATTAAGCAGTATTTTTCTGTAGTGCTGTTTGCGATGCTGTACTAGGTGGTTCATACTTTTAAGTCTGTGAACCGCGAAATCCTCAAGTCAGTGTCACTATTCAAATGAGAGCTATAGAGCAGTACTTTCATCTAGTCCTGTTTACTATGCTGTACAAGTTGGTTCTAACTTTTGAGTCTGTGGACGAAATGCTTAATTGAGGCTGCGTTTGATTGACCTTATTCCGGAATAAGTATACGAAGGTTTCCGTCTAAAATTCACGCCCAGGAAAATTTTGATGCTATCGGAATACAAAGGAGGTTTTCAGCATCGTTTACCGACAAACTGTTAATAAAGATATCTTCCTAAATGTACCTACACAGAAAATCTAGAGGTTACTCCGTTTAATATTTTTATTCCAGAATAGGGTCAAACGAACGCGCCGTAAGTGCGACCATTCAAATGAAAGTTAATAAGAAGTTCTTTCTTATGGTGCCGTTTGTTAAGCTGTACAAGTTGGGTCTAACTTTTGAGTCTGTGGATAAAATCCCAAGGTGTTACCATTCACAAGAAAGCTACTTACCGGTACTTTCATGTAGTGTTGTTTATGAAGCTGTACATGCAATTGAGTCGGCTAACTTTTGAGTCTGTGGATTAAATGCTTAATTGTGACCACTTAAATGAAAGCTAACAAGAAGTTCTTTCTTGTGGTGCCGTTTGTTAAGCTGTATAAGTTGGTTCTAACTTTTGAGTCTATGGATGAAATCCCAAAGTGTTGCCATTCATATGAAAGCTACTGAGTAGTTATTTACTGTGAAGCTGTTTATTATGCTGCATAATAAACATGATGTGAGGAAATCGTAAAGAGTGGCTATAATCTAAATGAAAGCTGCCGGGCGGCATTTCCTTGTTATCGGTTCTTTGTAGTAGGCTTTGTATGGAAATGATCTGGGTGTGTATGACAGTTTAAAACGGATGTTACTCAGAACGCATGAACTATGGAAATATTTGTTTTTCCAGTGACATCTCTTATGTTCAAAATTCTGCGTTGAACAAAAGTGAACGTCTGTGTGCACCTTTATGGACAGAATTTTTGTCACGTACCTAGAGAGTAACTCCCCGAAAGACGAATACACAAACGAGATAGTAGGTGTTGGAACGTGTGGTGAGAACCGTCAGAAATACTACAAAAAAGTGACGCCTGTTTAGATTTCACGTATGTTAAGACACAAATCGAATGACAAAGAATCGTAATGAATTCGAAATCTTACTTAAAAGATTATCGCCGTTTAGACACTTACAAAACGTGCACTTTGCAGTCACATCTTATTATCGGTCTACACCTCCGCGGCGAGAATACTCCACCCCCTTCCCGAGAAATATCAGCGCTAAAGGCAATCCATTGAAAATGATTCTCCCTACACGTCGTTTTGAATCAACCTGGAATACTCGCTTCTGCGGCCCTGTCTATTTGAGTACTCTCACCAAGGAAAGCAGACCAAGAGGATGATCGAAGCAACTAGTCCTATAGAATACACGGTATTCCTGAAATATAAGGCAATGTGCGGGTAGCATAAGGGGTGCAGGACCGCTAAGAAGCTATGCATGGCTGATACTAAGGGCGCTTTCCTTTCGCCAGAACTGGCCCGCCACACCGGTCAGTTTGCAAATAGAATGTAACAACTGAAACGGATACATGCATGATAGTTCCCTGCATTCTTCTAAATTGTGTTTTTTTTAAGACGTCGTGGGTCCAGCCCGTCAAAACGCCAAGCGCCCTTAAAGTCACAACCTTTACATTCTCTCACCTAATTCTCGACTCTATAACTTCGCGCATCCGTGGATTTCTTTAAGTTCATCCGGCCTGACTTTCTTTCTCTCTCCTAAATGCTTCTGTCTAGTATGCGTTTAATATGTCATCGGAATCCAAACAGAAGTCTGGAAAAGAGGAAGAGAAGGTCAGTATGAATTATGTACGATCTGACCCCTGTTAACTTTGCAAAATGTCGATCACGAAACTTAGATCAGCGATTGCACGATATAACAAGTCCTGAGTGACATAACCAAGGTCACATCCATGGACCCGGACCCTAAAATAATAACATAATCGACTCGATTTAAAGAAAACTTTGTGTATGGAGCACACCACACCCTTTGGTCTCGCTCGTTGGTCTCAGCTTGTTTTCAGTGAGCATAAAAGTCTTGAGCAGTAAAAATGGTGTTGAATTTTTCTGACTTTGTTTGCCTTTCTTAGCTCGTGGCCACTGTCCGAAGAACTCCCAGAACTTTAGGCGGGTCCAAAATTCCACAACAAATTGTTCAGAAAAAAATACCGTTGGCGGGAATTAAACGAGTTCAGAGTTCGAAGAGCCAGCCCGATCAAAAAGAATAAACAGGTACGCAATGCGTACATGGGTCTCCTGAAAAAAGTTGAGGAGCAAAACAAGTAATGTAGCTCCTGTTCGCTGAATAATAGAGCTTACCTCGACTGGAGAAATGTGTGATAATGGGATGTATGTTACTGTGTTGTGGTAATAAACACATGACAGGTACTAAACACATGACAGGTACATCTTAAGGTAAGCGCGTATATTTATTGTGTCATTTAAAAATTATTACAAACAGGAACATTTTGGCATCCGCAAGGATTTTGCCTGGAGGTAAAAACCTGAGGAGGCATCATTGTAGTCCGTGCGTATGTAACGTAAAGTGATATAGTATTACTGATAAAATATACAGTTCGTACATACCAGACCAAATTTTGATTTACCACAACTGGGCACGTACGGAATAAATGGGTAATGAGGACCTATCACCAAACGCTTAACTTTGATCTCGGATTTACTTGGAGTTTAAATACTGACATGAGGAGAACTGATGGGTTACCAAACGTTTTTCAGCATATCTTTGTGTCCAGCTGCGCAAGCGCAATAGAAACAACTAGCCGCGCAAGCGCAGTAGAATTAAAAAAAACCTCGTAATCTTCCAGAATGTTTTTGAGGTGAAAATAGAGAACGTTTTATTTTAATCTCGCATTTACGTAGGGCCGGTTTAAATACAGACACGAAGAGAACTATTAAAGTTATGTTTTGTTTGTGAGTGAAGCTACATAAACAATACATACATTCAAGTCTAGAGACTAACTCGAAAACCTCACGATTCATTTAGGGTCTACGCATTTCCTTCACTAACTCTTATATTTTTGTTAAAAATGGCAAAGAGTAAACTAAAATCTAATTTTAAGAAAAGATATATATATATATGATATGTATTATCTGTAACAATGAATTACTTAGTGAAATTGAAATAAATTGTTGTTGTTGGAAAAAGGAATTTTTAAACTAACGTCGCTATTTCCGTGCACAACATATAACTGAAGACACTTCCCCGTTGGGACCACAACTCTATAAAAGCGTAACACCTCACACACCCGTGAAGACAACTTCCTCTTTGTAAAGAAAACGGTGACATTTAAGCCCGGTGATGGAAGAAAATCATGAATTTATCAGTTAAAAAAAAACTCTCTCAACAACAATCCTTTCGACATTTCAGTCCAAGCAGAATGCAGGAAGTTTGGGGTTAGAGCCTGGTGTTAGGTTTAATTTCATCCCCTCTAGCTAACGAGCTTTGGTTCACTTAAGCTTTCCGCTCTAGTGTAGTTTGGATTCGGTCCAGGTTTTAACTGGGAAATGCATTCGCTTGAGATTCCAAGGGGGAGGGGTGCACCTTTTCGGTATTTGTGAGGGGTTAGGGTTAGAGGTTGTAGTGTGAACCGTTTCAGTCTATCGAAAGAGAAAAAAGGAGGAGAGGCAGCTGTTGTAGGGGTTAAATTCTAAGTGTGACCAGCAAACCAAAGATATTTTGAGAAGTTTTCAGAATGTCATTATTCTGAAAAAGGGTTTTTTATTCTTAACTGGGTGTTTTTTAAACTTGACAGTAAAACCCAACTCGCGATCTTTCATGTGAAAAACAAGCCTTTCTAAAACGCTATTCGCTAAAACATAGCTCTGCGTTTGTTAATGTTTTGAAATTCACCACCGTTTCAGTGCAAGAGATAAAATGTTTGCTCCTCACACTGCCCTGACACAAGCAGATTATCCTAAACAATAAAACCGAGCATTGTTCGTTTAATGTATTGTACATGGCATAAGACTACGAAAAAATATTATTAAAACAACACACTGTTTACTTACATGTGCTTCATTTTTTTCCTCTCCGAATAGAGAACCCTTCAATCTTCACGACAATTGAGAAAACGGTGTGTTTTGAAAAAAAAAAAAAAAACATAACCTACAGAAGTTAGATAGTAAGTTTTGCTCCCCACCTTCTTTGGGCTATCCCCCTTGGGGCTTGCACCAAAACTTCAATGAATAAATATTTGGAGTCGGCCCTTAACATGTTAATCCTTTGCTGAAACCCGCCTTCCTTTATTTCTCAAAACTTTGCTGCCGATTTGGAACTTGCAAAAAGGAAACAAGACAGTTTTGTGTGGTTACAGAAAGGGAGCTGGCGGCTGGGACGGAAACTGGCGATCTTTTGACACTTTTGAAATAAAGTCATTTCAACTCAAAATAAACAATCAGTGCTCTAGGGCACGAAACTGCAATAACGCAAAACCCAAAGTTATCTCTGTCTGCTTCAAGTTCAAATGAACGAATAAGCAAATGTCTGGAAACAAGGCAAGCGAAAAACAAAGACGGGAAGTTTTTCGCGCAGCGCGCCAAATTAGTCACCCGCGTAAAAAGGCCTTTTTACACTGTTCTGTATTATTCAAAGCACATTATGCATTAAATTGCCCTTGAAAAACATCTGTTAACACTCAGAATAAGGTAAAGCAATAAACCGTAAGCCCATGTTACTCAAAGATTTGAACCGAACACGACTCTTCTTTAGTCGAAATAGGGCAAACTATCTACTTCGTTTAGAAAGGATACCGATTTACGTAGCCGTGTCTTTTATGAAATATAGATTCCTTTTTCTTCTTTTTACCTGACTGTAATCCTCGATCTCGTGAGGGACAGGCTAAGAGAAGTCTGCTTCAGGCCCTTTCCCCTTTTGCTTCAGGTATTTTCCCTTCTGCGGGAACCGGATCGGTCGTGGGCAAAAGTACTCAAAGAACATCTACAACGCCGGCGGATCGACACAATAAGTATCTCGACAGTCAATCTAAGCTAATTCGCCTTTGTAGTGTAATCCCATTAGGGCACTTACTTCAAAACAAAGCAGACGACGTTGCCATGCAATAAATCCCTACCACTGGCTAGGAATACATTTGATTGAATGAAATCTCACCGTACACGATCGACCGCCAGGAGCGTAGCGCGCACTGGTATAACAGCCGAACCACGGAGACATTTTTGACCGACGCAGGAAAAATTTCCGCCAAGGACGATGTCGGTGTGCTTCAAGTGACTTTTTCGTCTTTCCGGCTGCGCTTATTAAAGAATCTAAACAATGTGTTTGGTCGGATCTTTGCGTTTTCAACAAAACACTTTAAAAAAAGGTAGGCGACTTATTTTTCCGAATGAATAGCTTCCTAAACACTGTTCTATCCCGGTAGAGGGGAGGTTTCAATTTGTTTATTGAATTTCCATTATTTTAAGATTTTAGAGTCTGTTCAAAAAGCATATTCGCGGGCTTTGTTAGACAAGAATTTGCGTGACCGCATATAAAAAGAATAATATTTGGAAATATCCCTTGGAAAACAAGCAAAACATAATTAGTGTCAAATGTTCCGTTAGATTGATTTGACATCGCCTGGATGAAATGCCATATTTATAGCGTTGTACAGCGTTGTATTTTGTAGCTGGTATTATTTTTCCAAAACAATATATATTTAGTTTCAATTTTGAGCAGTTAAAAACTCAAATATCATCATATTGAACACTGCGGTTTTCGCCAAAGGACAAAAGCACTCTATCGGGGACGGCTAAAAAAAAGTTAAGAAATATCAAAACAACTCGTGTCTTTCTGGATGTAATAGTCATTTGTCGACCACTGCAATGCAGAACCAAAACAGAAAGCTTAGTTCTGACTGCCAGTGAAACATTTACTCAGTTTTTTAATCCAGTGGACGTAGCGAATGCTAGTTAATCGACTTTGACCGGAGGCGACAACACAAGCCATAATTTAGGCCTTTTGGAAAAACCGAAATAGATTCGTGCTGTAAAAAAATTAGATTCACTGCGAAATCCACAGAATTTGACTGGCATTTTTCAAGGAGGATGGTCAGGTAGAGATTCTAATTATAATATTCCGCTACACTACAATTTTAAAATACAGACGCAATTTCCCGGGGCTGGTCACTGAAGTAACAGGATTAATTATTTCTCGCGACGTCCCTAAGACACCGTGGAAACGGACGCAACAACTCCCAACATTGTTGGGATGGGAGCTGTTGGTCAACAATGTCGCATCCGTTTGCACGGAGTTAAAACGTTTTTCCTCGTGTACATCCTCCACATGAATGGGTTCGTTACACAGAGAGGTACATCGGCGACGCAACGTACAAATGAAAGACCGCCGGTTCTAATCCTTGTTAAGTTGCTCACTTGTAGAGACGATTTCCGGTTGTAAGAGCATCAATGAGTCAGCCGCTTGTCGGCACATTTAAAGATCATTCTACTAGAGAACGGGGTAAGTAAGATAATACATTTGTCCCGTATCCAACAAGAACGACAGCAAATATATCTATATCTAACACGAGTGAAAACTATACTATTAGAGATGAATTCACTTTGCAAGAATATCGCGTATGGTATAATCACCGATAACCCACACGCATTGAGCCAATCAAAACACTCGAATTCATGATCCAGATAATCGAGTTCAGTTTTAGTGGAATCGAAATGATATTCCGGTCGCGATAGAGCGAAACTGTCGATGCGTTAGACTACCAACACACGTGCTCCCGGGGCGTGCTCAGCGAACTTCGAACGGAGAATCGAGGTGATGAATAATTATCTGCAACCAGCATGAATTGGTTTTTGTCTAAGTGTCATGCAGTAAGGAATTTATTGCGTAGGATGTAGGTGGTTTGTTAGGAAAACACCTCAACGCGTTCCACCTCCCAGACAACGTTGACCGAAATAACACCCCGCCTGTCCTGTCGCACACGGTTGGTGGCACGATCACGTTCGGTTTTATTTTGTCGCTGACCCACGCAATTCCGTCCTCTTTACTCTCAAGCCTTCTCAGAAGGCGCCCTGTTCTTTTTTTTCAAGATAACGTATTCGTTCCACTGCCAGTGTGAATAGATCACTTTTCTTTTATTCCGCGAATTCTCGGCGCCGTGCTTTCTGTGATATAGACCGAATTCATAAATGGCGGCTAACAAATTATTCTTTTTTTCCTCACTAGCCCATTTTAAAGCAAAAATTCTTTTCAATTTTTACAAGCTAACGAGGCTGGCGAGGAAAATTAGCATTAAGACAAAAGAATAATTTCTTCGCCGCCATTTATGAATTCGGTCTATTAGTTTGTTATAATTTGTCCTCGAAATAACACTCAAAGCAGTTAGAGTAACACTCGAAACTCATTTCAAAGTCTATTTTCTAAGCGTCCGTCACACCTAGTTGCCCGAGAGATAAAAATTCATTGTAAAGAATGTTAGTAACGGATGCTTTCGTTTTCTTTGCATGAAACCGCTTTGTTTTTCCCACGGAAAAACCATAACCTTTTCCTCTTTGAATAAAGAATGGAATTTTCGAAACCACGTTGTTTCCGTTTGAATTTTTAACGCCGGTTTGTTCTACCGAATTTTCTTGAAGCTGAATTGTAACCACTAGCTTATCTTAATTCTTGTTAAAAGCCTAAACTCGTGTCAAGCAGAGGGTTAAGCTTAACCTGATAAGAAAATCTATGAACCTCAGGTTAACGAAAAGTGGGTAACAAAAGAGCGGCTTGTGTTTACTTTTTGTGTGCACAATGGCTACCAAATTTAATCTGTTGTAGGTAAATGAGAAGTTTAGTCTATTTTGACTGGCAAGGAAACATTTTGGAAGTTTTTGCCCCATCAATTCTGACTTAAACTTGTCTTCAGCTTTGGCCTTGCAATGCCAAACAAATGACACGAAAGGAAACGCCCAGGAGACAAGTCATAATGAATGGTGGATTTGAAAGAGTAAATACTTCCTCCGATGAGTTGTAAGGGCATAAACGACCTCGTAAAACACAGTACTGTTATGTTCAAACACCAAGGGCAAACGCGCGTTCATCCCTGGAATCACGTGACGCGGGAAATGTCCTCACATCCCCTCTTTTAGTCTCACCAGCTTTCAATGTTTTCGACGCAAAGGAGCGGAGATCTTTGACACAGTTTATTCCTCGCAATCATTTGTCAAAACTGTCCGGGGATGCCACTATATTTCACTTACAAAAACTCGTTATTGTACAAAAGAACTTACTGACGCTGTCAAAAAATTGCAAATTACACACGTTAACTGAAAGTTGTCATAGCTGGACAAGGAAAAAGACCGCTTTCAAATGCTCACTAGAAAAGCCTTAAAGGACCCGGCGAAAAGCGCATTTCCTGGGATCCGGGAGTTATAGAAAAACTCCATCTCTTTGCGTGTTTTGTTAGCAAAAGGACCCCTATCAGAAAATTATCAAAAACATCATCTTTGAAATCGGTGAACACTGAAATTAAAACTAGAATGTTTCCTTTCCCGGTGTATTAATGTAGTACGACACTGTTAGGTGTCTCTAGCTGTGACATTCACCTCGGCAATAATCTTAACATATATGGATTTATTTAATATCAGTGCACACTATGTAAAACCTAAAACCAATATGCTCGTTTTTTAAAATTAACTTTACTACAGCGGATTTTTTTTTAACGACTGAAAGTTCACACTTGATTTTTAGATGTGTGGTTGGACACCCCTAAAACGTAACGGCGATGCCCCAGAACTGCCAAGTCTTTAAACAGTGCCTTCTTTAACAATTTACAGTTTAAACCACTTAACATTGTCTGTATTTACAGAAGGAGGCCTGGAAAAATTGAAGATTACCGAAGTCGCCCCGTCTGATTTGAATCAAAGGCTATTATATCTACAATTGAACGCTTTAGAAATAAAGTTCCTTCATTACACTTGAAAATAGACATCTGAAACGAAACATACCTTTCGACAATGATTCGCGATGATAAACGTAACATACTAGTTGAAAGCAGTCGGCCTCAATGTTATTTTTTTCCAAATATTGACGCTGATATTCGACTTACTGAATGCCTCGCGGAGTTTCTTAAGTTATTCGGTGCGATACGGCATTTGTCACAGCCGCACAATTCAATTTTCGTTTCTGCTTAGTTAGAGAACTTATTCTCGGCTCAATAAACTGATATAATCCACGGCACATGAACGGGAACAATTTCTGGCGCCGAGGGCGGTATAACTGAGCTAAACTTTAGTAATTAACCTTTTATGATAATAGCCGACCGGGTCAATTAAAAGCAGAACAATTTACAGTCCCTTTGACAGTTTCTAGTGACAACTACAAGAATTGAAAAGAAATATAACACTTTGGGAACAAAACAATTGCAAAGAAAGACGCTTTTTTGCTCCTAATGTGAAGCTTTTAAAAATAGACTAAACCGCCGATAAGGCCAACATAGAGCTCCAATCATAACGAGAAAAATAAATGACACGAGAGTTCTAAATGTGCTGACGATAGCAAATTGAATTGTGGACGAATAAGTCGAACTTTTGAAATTGATTCGAAGTGCAAGGTCAAACATTATTTTATTTAATTACAAAGGAAAAAGTAAATGAATAAAAAAAATACTTTGTGAAGGGTAGAAAAGCAAGTATTTCGATCTTTCAACTACAAAAACCAAGTGGAAGACCCTAATGATAAGCGCTGAACTATTATACTCTCTCAAACTCCACAAGAAAGCCGCAAATGTGTTTTTCCTTTAATTGAGAAACTCGTAAAGATTGGAAGAGTCAAGCATTTTCCAATTAAAGCGAGGCTTCGTGTTCAAATTGTTTACTCACGTAATCTACTCTATAAACTATCTCTGACAAGATAACAAGAAAAGGGGTGCGATATCTTAAGTTCAAACTTTATCTCTAGACCTTTCCCACTACAAATCGGACACTCGTTTTAACCAGAAGATTTCGCTATTTTGTGGGATGATCAAATTAATTTTGGTCGAATCCGCTTTCAGTAAAACACTTTGCAATCAATTTCGTTTAAAATATTTCTGACAAAAAAGCAACATCTAAGCACGCAAATTATTGTAAAAGTTATAACTCGGATATAGCACGGATTTATTTCCAGAAAAACACTCTAAACGAGCCTTAACAAAATGCTAAAAGATTCAAATTTAAATATCCCTCGCTTGTTAAAACATAATGCTGCATGTCCTTAGATATTTTTATTTTCTTCAGAAATGCTTATTATTTCATTTTCCGCATTGTTACGCGGTCGCAGCTGCCCTCGCTCTAAGGCATACATTGCGCTTGCGCCGTTTTTAGTAATTTCTCTTATAAATTTCAATACCTTTTTTTATAACAATTGTTACTCCTCGTTATGGTGAAAATTTCCCACATTTGACAAAAATTCTGTGTCACACCCGTTCGTCACGTTTGCAAGTTTTCTAGCATCATTCCAATTGAGAAGTAATCCACTTATAAATTTTGAAACGACCTGTGAAGTTGTGTAGCATTCCGGCCACAGATTTGGCACGAGCTCAAGAAATAATTGCATTTACTGTAAGCGACTTACTTATTTTTGGCTATTGAAAGTGGCAAAATAAGGCTGTGAGTTTGATTCTTGAATTCCCTCGAAGGTACATTTTTAATTCATTCCCTTGAGCATGAATAACGCAACACATAAATGAGTTGGACGGTTGAAAATGTGAATCAAATATTTATGATGCATTAAGAGATACGCATAACCGCAGACGAAAATAGAGTGTTGATTAATACTTCTTGAGGCATTAATCATCGCTGTTCCTCTTTACCTACTAATGAACCATGCGGGGCCAAAATGTCGACGACATATTTTTATTACAAAGGGTTATCAGTTACAAAAATCTGCTTTAAACTCGTCTTTATGTTGTGAACAATTCATATATCAAACTTAATTGACAGCGCGCGTTACAGAACTGGTCTGCTGTGGACGAATTTTTTACCTTCCAGTCATATTATCTAAACTCGTCCAATTAACGACTTTCTAGAACTTCCCCCTGTGCTATATAAAGCTATCTATCGGAGTTTTGAAATACTCACGCGTTAAACAGGTTTTGAGTAGAAAATTTTTCATGTTTCCAAAGGAGTTGAAGTTTTAATTGTATGCCTCTTTTATACTGTCTACTCCCTTAAATCTAAACTAAATATTGACGGTGCAAGCTTGCCTCCCTTTAAGAAAAATAATGGTGCAGATAATACGTGGGTTGCTGACTTCCGTCCCAAATAGTTCAAATTAACTTCTGCACAATGTACCAAAGCCAGGGATTTTTGCAACCTTGGGTGATATCCATTTGACAGTTTTTTTTGTTTTGTTTGTTTGTTTGATTTACATCCTGTTTAGGTTTCTCTCTAACTGGGTCATCACTTCATAATTTTATTCATTCACCCTTTAATCAGACGGAATGACATTCTTAATCTTGCATTGCCAATAGGAACACAGAGTTGTCTGGCTTGGTCTTCTACAATGGCTTGATTTATAATGGAGACCGGTGACTGATCCATCTGGGACTATGATAAACTTGGGCAGAGAACGGTAGTTCATTTGATAATTCATCTGTGTACAAATACAAGCAAACAAACTGATCATCCATCCAGAAAAACTAGAAGTTACTTTACGTGAATAATTCCTCTGGGCAAATGATCTGCCTCCTTACCGGCCAAATTTGCTAATTTTATTATCATGCGGACAAATCATTAGACAAAGTAAAGATGTTTGCCTAAGTTGTTCGTTTCCATGCAGATGGATCATCTGTCTCCTGCATTTATGCTAGATACTAGACGAATTTTCTCCCAAACAGACCATTCATCTGGACTGATCGTCCGTCTCTAGTATAAATTGAGCCAATATCAATACGAAAATACTTCATATAAGGGTGACTGTTTTTATTCAGCGTTTTATTCCCTGACAATGAAAACACATCGTAATAACCAAACCAAATTCCCAAAAACCAGGGGCATCCAACGAACAAATTGAGCAAAAAAGATTTTTAAGAATATTTCTAGGCTCCTTGTAATGTTTAAAGACTGTTTAAAGAGATGTTTTTATCAGATAAAAAAATTTGATCTGTTCGGATTTCTTAGCTGAGAATTGAAGTGCCCGAAAATTTTAGGGAATGAAATCGTCACTTCAGAAATTGCTAGCTGAACGTTAGCTTTGAAAAACTTCTCAGCGAACTATTTGCTTACTCGAAAATGCTAGGTGACCTAATTTTCAACAGCCAAAAATTGCAAGAATATCCCTTCCGAAAATGTAAGAGACTATTTTTTCCTGAATTTCCCTGATTGCGAATCTTTTTGGTGAGGTTTTAGTTAAGAAATCAATAGATTTTTGGCAATGTAGAATCCGAAAGTTTTAGAACGGGTAGACTCTCCCGAACAGATATTTCACCGAAGTTTCTCGTTGGGTGCCCCTGAAAAACGAAGGGTCGTAACGGAAGCCGAGCACATGTCCGCGTTACTTCGTTAATGCCGTCGAACTCGTTCAAGACTGAAAATATAGTGGAAGTCAAAATTCTCTAAAATACAACGCGATACCAGATGGATCTCGATCCGAGAAGCGTTCAGCTGTAACTGAGCTTTATTTTATGATACTTCTCAGACACAAAGGCTGTAACTAGTCTAGTTACCTACCCGGCATATAAATGCGTCCACTTCAGCACATGTTGGAGCATCAAAAGCCCATGTGTATCCATGCCAAATGTTCGTCGACTTGATAAACAACTCTTGAGGGTTCGCATTATAAACGGATACATAAAATACTAGATACACTGCGGATGATACGTCAAAATCGTGCATTAAATGAGCGATTTCTTGTCGATAAAATACTTGCAAACGCTCTAGAATATTTCCTATTTGTCCTTTGTTGAGTAAGTAAACAATCTGAAGCCATTTCTGAGAAACCAGCCTGAGAGGAAGGTCAGTAAATCTATCGCCAAAAACTATCTCCGAAAGACCTGAAGCTGCCGCCATCTTTGTCATTCCAATCCTGCAGTGGTTGTCGGTATGTTAACTAGTTCCAGCTCTACTCGTTCTAAATAAAAAGGGCCTGGTAAATGTTTGTTTTATATAGTTTACTTCCCGTGCGTTGTGTTCAAAAATAGGATTCCTACGGAATATGAATTTCGTTTTAATTTTGTACTGAAATTACCTGGCCGGCCGGGCTCATTTTAACACTTACGCCGAAACCGCTGGTGCTCAATATCGATATTGCCGGCAAGAACGACGCGCTTTCCCAACAGCGGCGTCACCATCCTGTTTCTTGTTTAACCCCGAGAAAGAAGATCAGAAAAGAGCAGGAAGCTCCTCTACCACAGTACTGCCTGGTCGAGGGGGCTTAATAGGGGCATGTAAATGATGTGCTTGCGTTAATTTACTTCAAATCAAGATCCACGCTCCTATAAAATTCACCCCAGTCAATACGCAGCTATTACAACAGCCCACGCGATTGGCTCAGAAAACAATAGAAGCATTCAAGGAAACAACAGAAACAATGAACCCTAACCCTAAAGACAATAGAGCTGCGTCCTAAACGGATACAATGAAATTAGAGCTTGTACACAGCTGCGTGCTATAATTGGCCATCAAAAAGACAAAAACAAGATAGTGGCCAAGCCCGACCAAAAATCAACTGTCACAGAAAAACAAACCGAACTTGTAGATAGACAGAGTCCGCCGGGCCCAAACTTTTCAGTTGATCCGTGAGCCACAGTATTTCCAAATCTACAAATCCGCTTAATTTATCACCAAATTCCGCAATCAGTGTGCATTTTAAGGCAATATCCGCCAATCCATACACCTATTCAGCCCTTCATACTCCTCATAGGGAAATAGCTATTCTTCACACGACAGTGGAATCTTCGTTGTCTTACTAAAAGATACTCTGTTATAAAAATGTAGCCACTAGTTCCGCGAAACCTTACGTGAAGCAGCCTTCACAAAGTTGTATTTGGAGTCATCCATGTAACAGGTGTTCCACGTGGGCTCGTCGATTCCCTACTCGTTTCTAGAGTAGCATATTGTTGTTGAGCGTTGTTGACTATGTTGATCATCAAGATGGCAGCGAAAGTCGTTTTGATTCAAGTGAATTCCACTAGGACCGGGATTAAGCGAGATGTCTCCACAAACAGTTATGTCAGTGGTAAAATTGTGTAGCGGTAAACTCAGGCAAATATAATTAGCCATGTTTACACCATTTATAAATTGGTCTAACCGACTGAAAGCAATGAAAAGCCAACGTTCCGGAGCGCTGAACAGCCGCCAAAGAGATGATGTTAAGCTGTTAAACATCTCGGTGGCGATGAAAGCCAGGTTAAAAATGGTCTCTTTTAGGGATCAAAAAATGATTGGTCTCCTTTAGCGGTTTACTTCAAAGTTTCCGACAAGCATCCCCACCCCTTTCATATGCCAGTAGACCCCCCCCGGGGCGGGCGTCGATTAGAGCTTTGCTGGCAAGGCTAGCCTTGTAAAACATTTTAATCAGATGTTTTTTGAGGTCCATAAAACTGATCACGCTAAATTCTATTGTGCTCAACCATAAATAACACGAGATAATTAACACATGAGCGCGCAAGAGTCTTCCTTATCACGTTCCTCCTCTTTGTTTGGAAATGCAGGCACAAAGATACCGCTGCGCTTTTAGCGTGGAAAACATCCTGATCTTTTCTTATATGCCAGCGGGCAGATTGATATCAATCAATGCTCTGCTTTGTTTTGTCGATTTAACATCCACAAATAGAAGCCTCTTATACAACTTACAAATTTCATATGATTCGAAAAGGGAATACTTCTTCGCCTTAGTGGTTGTTTTGGCGCTGATTTAAGCCGCTGTTACACGTTGAAACTTTTAGCTGAAACTTATGTGCAACGGCGCTGCGGAACAAGTTTCACGAACTGGTGTTACACGGTGAAACTCTTGTTTGTATCACCACTGCGATCGTTGCGACCGTTGCAGAACTAGAAAGCGGTTCTACTTTTCGTGAAACTTGTCTCGCGACGGAAGTTCTAAAAGTTTCACGAAACCGACCATGTTAGACGGTGCAACTAAAAGTTAAAAGTGCACGGCACAAACTAAAAGGTTTAACGTGTAACAGCGGCTTTAGCTATCCATTCAACTATATGATTCATCAATGGAGTTTTTCTCTACTTATTCAGTTGTTTATCGCGCTTCTACCAGACGATTGACGGGTAATATAACGTTCTCCATCATCTCGCAAACCGAATTCTCTCAAGAAACCACAAACACAGTTACAGTAGAGCTACTGAAATAACGATCTAGGTGGCGTCATTGTAATAAGTTTAACACAGTGATGAAAGCACTTGCTTCCCACCAGTGTGTCCCTGGTTTGATTCCCAGACTCGGCGCCACATGTGGGTTGAATTCGTTGTTTCTCGCTTTCGCTCTGAGCGGTTTTTCTCATTGTACATCAGTTTCCCCCCTTTCTCTTCAAAACCAATACCAGCGACCTTTCCATTGAAGTACCAGTACAACTACGAGTCCGAGTTTTCCGTACTCAGCAGGTACACTTGGTTTGGAGGTCGAATTTTTTTTAACTGCGCATGCTTGTAGGTACGGTTGTGACTAAAATGGATCCACCAAAATCAAGTTGGACACTTTATGATGAATACATAAGAGAATGATGACTCCAAAATCAGGTTTTTGTTTCACTTGAAATCATATGAGGTGTGTCTTCACAATTCAAAATATAGACCGAGAAAAAAACTCAAACATTGCTGCATCCAGGCTAGAAGCATACTGTCTGGTAACTATATCTCTAGTCTGGCAAGGTGATGTTGAAAGAATCAGAAATTTTTAAGATTCTTTATATATTGCCCTGTGAGGTCGATTGGTCATAGTTGTGTTTTATGTATTTGTCATAAAGTGTCCAACCTCATTTTGGCAGATCCATTTTAGTACTCGTACTCCATCTAAAGTCCCTATTTCTACCCTACAGTGTCCCCAGTAGGCCATTTCCGGATTGATGTTTGCCTCTGGTTGAAAGCGAGTCTTGGTGCACAACCATTCAAATGGAAATGAGTTGGGCATTTTCATGCAAATCAAACTCATTATCATTTGAATGGTTTAGCACCGAGACTCGGTTTCAACCAGAGGCAAACGTCAATTCGGAAATGACCTATTAGTGTCCCGCGCTAAATCCATTTGACACTTACATGAAGTTAATCATACTATTATTATTATTATTATCGTTGACTAATACCTTGGACGATTTCCTCTATAAATTTTCATATGACCCTGTTTTTTTAGTTTACTAGTCTGAAAAGCAGTGACCCCCGTAGTTTAGGCTGAAAAAAGGGCTGTGACATCTCAAACTTGTGTTTTACGTCCGTTTGCTGTCCCATCTGAGTTTTTCCCGATAATTCTGGAATTTTTCGCCAAATGGTAAGCACCCGAAGTTATTTTAGTCTTTGACATTCCTGCGAAAAGTAGTTCACTGTGGTTGCCACGGTCGCGAGCACACTCCTCGGTGCGAAAAATACATGGCATAAGTAATGAACTGTCAATCGCTGTCATGCTAAGCCATTTGATTGGGTGAATGTACGTGCCTATGCTTTTAGCGTGCGTAATGTCGTTCCTTAAAGAGCTCCTGCGTTGGCGTACGAACGTGACGCGTGACAGGTACCCCAATGCATGCCGAAAAAAGCGTTGCCGGAAAAAGTGTTGTGTTCAGAACGGCCGGGAAAGTACGGTTTTGTACTTGTATTAAAACTTGTATTGTATTGAGCTTGTGTTGGAGCTTGTAACATTATCAAACATCACGCGTTTACCCATCAAACATAGAATTGAAAGTGAAGAATGATCATCGCAGTTAATTTTCTTCACTTTCATCTACAACCGCAGTTCACATATGAATTATTTCATATATACTTCACAAACATAGAATTCTTAGCCATCAAGCATTGCTCGTTTGAAGGACCGTGAAAGAACGTTTTGGAAAAAGGCGGTCACATTTGGACAGATTTGGATTTGCACGCTTCTGTGCTGACTTGTTACAATAGTTTATCTTATGGTTCTGCTTTTTGGAAAAGCGGCACGAAAGTTCGCTTTACAAGAACCGACTGTCAGATTTCGAATGTCTGATGGCCAGTACATCACAGAGATCATGTTTTTACGCCACCTGTTTACTCCTAGCTGCAACAGATCAATGGTAGAGAACCGACAAACAAATTCAATCCAAATTGAATCGATCAATGGATACACGGCAAACAGGTCCCACCTGCGGCACGTGTGACTACGACCTCTTAAGCTTCGCTACCGAACACTATCTATGTCATCAGATGTCATCAGTCAAGTTCACAGTAAAGAGATTTCATGAAAAATCAGTCTTAACTGGTTAAAGAAAAATTGCTTGTTGACGGTTTGATCGCCGTGCACGTGAAATTAATTAATAAAAGCGAACCACGCGCAGCGGGCGTTTCTCCAAAGCCTGGAAATTTCCCTACTTCGACTGCCATGATTTCCAGTGCCTCTTTAAAATTTTGGGAACTTGCGAGAAACGTAATAACCAATACTTTATATTTTGTGGTCATGTTCGTTCCTGAGACTGGTCGGCTACATAAGTGAGATACCGTACCTTACGTTTTTTTCTCTGAACAGTGACTGCAAAGAAACACAAATTTCTCCTCCTTTCGAGAAAAATGTGAAGTCCTCGAATAGTATACTCGACAACAACTTTGAAATTTGGTGACATTTTTTTCCAAATTTTGACAGTAAAAAAGAATGTTCGCTCTTAGAATAGCTTTACCTTGACAATCAGTTTTTCGCTAAGGAAACACAGTGCAATTGCGTGCTTCATACAGTTCCCAGACTAGTTAATTAAAATGCTGTAACCAAGAATTGCCAACTGAGTCTTCTTCAATTTCACAATCATAATTAAATTTTACTTAAGTCCATCGGAACTTTCTGATGTGTCAATTCATAAATCAGTCAACCGACGAAAGATAGATTTGACAATTCATGATGCTTGAATACTCATAGCATACGATTCTATTAAGTCTTACGAAGTCACTGCCCATTGGAAAATCCCAAAGTGTGTCCATTTAAATGTAAGGTATTGTGCGGCGAATAGAGATTCTAAGTTTAATGTTATGTTCAGTTAGTAGGCCTCAGATTTAACTCACGTGCAAACCGATGATTTCCCTCATATTTTAGCAGTTTGAGCGTAATTTTTTTAGCAAATCGGCTTATGTAGATAAGCTGGCTTGCCCATGATATATATAATCAAAATGTTATTGCCTAAAATTAGCGGACAAGCGAGTGGATACGCGATAAGGCTCAATTCACAGTGTTAAAAAATGAAATTGGCCCCTTGCAATTTATGAAGAGGCCGCCAAATTTTGCTCTTGCTGGAAAACACCTTAACATAGGAAAAATAATAACAAAGCATACCTTAGAATTTCCTGTTTTCTAGTGGAGAAGACGGCATATACATCTGAAAATGAGAATATTACAAGAAAAACAGCAGTGACGTGAAATCAGTTGTGATGCAAGGACATTCCGCAAATTTCGCCAGTCGGTGTACAAAGTAGCACGTGTCATGGCTCGGCATTAAATTTAAAAAATGTCTACTTATTTAAAATTCGCACTCGGGTTCCAATTACTTAAAACGTTGTCCGTGAACAACCCTGAAGGACCATATAAATTGATTGTAGCCTCAAGTCTCCTATCTATCGCTTTTTTTTTGTACCATATTTTGTTAAAATGAATGGGTGTTTTTTTTTGTTTCAAATCCCAATATACAAAGTGCTTTTGGCCATTTTTGGGCATTTTTGCTATATGCAAATGATATGAAACGCAAAATAGGAAAACTGAAACTCAAAGAGTTTGACACATACATAGACATTCACTCTCTGGCTAGCTTTTTCTTGCTCTCAAGATGCTATTTGACTTTCGATTGTTCAGTAAACAATGCGCTATTTGAGCTGTTTGCGCAGAGTGAACGCATTTAGAATGGGCAGACAAGAATATTTCAATCTGCGCTTTTAACAGCTCTAATGGCACGACCTGATTTTGTTCAAACATTGAAAAAAAAAGGTGTATAAAGTTCAGTTGGCCAAAGAAGAAAACTTTGTGGGGATTACAGACAGGCAAGATCAATGTTATTCATCTCAGTGACAAGTAATTTTAGCGGCCTAGGAGACCAATCTTATGAAATAGGAGAAAAAAGGTTCCCCGCGGCTCTATGTAGCACCTGTACATCTACTTACGTATTTTTCACTTTTCTTCTCTACATAGATTCCGCGCAAAATCTGCTGCAGAGCCTGGTGACTGGCCAAATATGATAAAATTCCCTGTTAATACAATTTATAACTTATAACCTAGTGCTGTTGGTGAAAATTTGACAGCATACTATACTGCTCAATGCCATTGGCACGATGTTTCCATTCCGTGAACGCGCAAAGGAATAATTGAACTTTTGTTATCAAATTATGTCGTCAACCGGTGAATAATTATCATATACAAAACAAAACCAAGACTTGACAAGGATTAGTTTACAAATACGGTAGATACGAGCCGGATCACGGCTTCCTTCATCAACGGATAATCATTTGAAGCTTTAAGTGCTTCCCAGAGCAATAAAGATAAAGAGATGAGATAAAAGGACAACGAAGTCCGCAAACCAGTGAAGTCACGGCTTCGTGTACTCAGGCGCGCCATTTTAGAACTAATTGCCTTTCAATTACAAGCTGGCAGGTTTGAAAAGAGAATTCGTGAGCATTTCCATACAGTTGTTACTTTTATTTTCGACCGCTGTGAGCAATTAGATTTACTTTTCGGAAACAGATAACAATCAAATAAACTGCAAATAATCTTACTATTGGTGGATTATGCGACGTGGCAGATCACTTCTTTTTTAATTAAACCTTTCCTCTTTCGGCTTTTTGCAATTACACTAAATTAAAAATCAAGGAAAAAGAAAACTGGCAAATTGACAAAAATAATTTTATGTTACTTTATATCCTTGTTCAGTGGCCAAAACCAATGCAAATAGAACAAAACCGGATAATGTAAAAGTTTGTTCAAAACAGGACGCCATTCGCATTTTTTTCTTTTCCGCACCATGTAAATTTTAAGATTTGCAAATAGAACTGCGACCGTAAAACAAAATAAACAGAGGAGTTGGAGGAAAAAAAAAGGAAGAGAGAAAATAAACAGACTTTCAGAAAGGCAAAATGGATGACTCACAATGAAAACCAAAACAGCTCGAACGCATCACGAAAAAATCAAAGAACGTGTTTACGGAGGTGGTCGGTTTGGCTTTGCCGGTTTCAAAGATTCGGATAGTTTTGTTGTTTTTAGATTGAAATTACGCAGCTTGATTCTATGGGCTGGGCCATACGCTTTGTCGATTGAAAAAAAGAAAAACGTGAAAATACATGAAAGCATATGCTAAATGAGGAACCGGCAAGTTGATGTTCTTGAATTCTTCAACGGTGTGGCTCTTTGAACGCCAAGAGCTCCGAACTTAAAAAACAGACCTTAAAAGTGTGAACTTGGCGTCTGTGGTTCAGCTTGAGATCTAGGCTAAGATGTTTATAGCAAACTGTCTTGCTATCTCTCCAAAGGAAAATTGTTCTGTGCCAAAAGGGATTGGAGTTGTCGTAATCATGCAAGACAGCAAAATCGTACTCTTATACTAATTAAGGACACTCGAGTTCAGGAAACAGATGATTTTTCGAGAAGCTGTAACATCCACAGTTTTAATTTGAACCACAGAAAATCATGTATCACTGGAAAGCTTATGAGTCAGATTGAAGAAACGAGGCCCGTTTTTGCACAAAGTTAATGTGTAACCTGATACGAGTGAAACATTGTTACTCCAACACTGTGCTTGACGCAACTGTACTCTAGAAAAGAAACCTTACTAGAGGATGTTGAACGCCCTGATTTGATTTGATTTTATGACTATACGTGCATAGAGTGCATAGATGCAAACTGAGCGCATGTGCATAGAAGCTCTTGAAAATATTTTTAAATATATTTGCGCCAAGCAGGAGCCTATACGCCTTATTATAAAATGGCCGCCATTCTAATACGCTTTTGTTCTTATTCAAATTAGCCCTTGTTGCCTCGTCTTTAAGCCCAAGATTCAAAAGAATATTTTACCTTGAACGAGGCAAAAAGGACTAATTTGAATAAAAACAAAAGAATATTAAAATGCCGGCCACTGAAATTTCAAATTGAACAATTGCAGCAAAATCACTGCTTATTTTGTTTGTATTGTTCCTCGCTCAATTACAAGTAAATTTCAAGGCAAAAACTGAGTGAGCGTAAAACTGCATGAAGCTATAAAAGCGATTTTGCGGGGACGAGTAATTGATTAGTCGAGATTTAGCAATGTAATATTTGCGAACTTGGTAAAAAAGAAAAGGAGTTGAAAAGATAACTCACCAGGAAAGCAACTTTATTTTCGTTGTCCCGTTGGAGTCTTAAAAAGTAGCAATAATATTGGCATGCACATTCGTCTTGCTGGTGCTTTTTTTTAAATCATGATACAAGAACTCTTATGATCAATGTAGTACTTTATCTCTAGTGACCTGTTTTTTTTATTTCTTATAACCTTCATAGTTCAAAAACAAAATACATAGCAAGGATAAATGCGTGGTGCGCAGACGCCATGAAAACTGAGGGGGGAAGAAACGAGTTCGAGGCTTTCTACAAGCAGGACGGAGGAGGGGGGCAGGAGGGGGGGCAGGAGGGAGGGGGCAGGGAGGTTGGGGTCCTGATGAAAAAAAAAAAATCTCCAGATTTTAGATCTCCAGAGGTTGGCATCTCTGCAGGTGTGATGTGTGGAGAGAAAGCTCCTTTTTTTTTCCTCTTTCCATCACCCCTTGTTCCCCTTGCGCTTCCCTAACACGTGCTTTATCGAAATGACTGGAGACCAGTAAGTTCATACCCAAGTAAACTGATTTTTTTTGCCACGCAGGTGATTCAATTCATTCACTAATTACAGCAATTAGAAGTTTAGCTTACTTTGAAAATCATAGAATGGAAATTCTGAAAGCGGACAATATTGTTGTTTCTTTGTTGAAAACATCCGCTGCGGGAATTCTTTTCCTTTCTTTCTGCCTGCATACATTGACCGCCTTGTAAGTACAGTCCACCCCGGTTGGCGATATCAAATCGCACGGGTTCTTTCCCTCATTTAATTCCTCCACTCGCCCTCTTATGAAAAACAACCGATTAAGGAACAAAATTCCAAAATCCCAGCGCCATGTCCAGGTCTATATTTTTTTTATTTACCGGAAACGCCTATCCTTCGGAGCCACAGATTGATGACATGGGGTCAGCTAACACAACCCCCCCCCCCCC
>BLFK01000235.1:1141378-1154133 GCA_014634185.1 Astreopora myriophthalma | reverse complement strand
TCCCCCCCCCCCCCACCCGCTCCCTGGATGGGACCGAAGTCCATCTCAGGCCACCCCTCAGTGGTTTCAATTTGTTTACCTGGTCCGAGTTGTTCGAGGCAGGGTTTGTGCTAATGAACAATTAGACCCGTAGCCAATAGCCCATGAGGCGAAGCCAAATGGGCTATTGACCCGTGACCCTTGAGGGCGAAGGGTCTAACTGTTTTAGTATCACCCAACCAGTCTGACATAAAAGGCAATAATAAAGTTAGCAAATGCAAGTTGAAGAAATATTTATTTGGGAATAAAACGAAAGAAAGCGTCACGCTTTTCGCTACTCGAGGACTATTACTATTAGTCCTCTTGTAGCGCAGCCAATGAAAATGCAGGATTTGCATTAGTCCACTAGTTGGGTGATACTAAACTGGGTGAAATGCCATGACGACTTTTAAGGTTTTAATGGCACTTAAATCGGGATTAGCGCTAACCCTGCATTGAACAAGTCGGCCTGGAATGAAGAAAGACAACGTGGAATCCATGTTTCTTGTCTTAGACCTCGAACCTTTAACATCAGATTAAAGGGGCTGTGTCACGGTAGTTTTGCTGTATTTAAGTCTTAACAGGCTGAAAATTGACACTTGGTACTTAAGCTGACAAGTAACAGCATTCCTGACAAACCAAGAAGAAAATATGAAATGAATTTTAACTGGAAAAACTATCCACATGAAATTTTTTAGCGATTTTTGGATAACAGGGTGTCCAAATTTGAAAAACTTGAAGTTGGCCAACTTTTTCAAGTTTCAATCCATTTCCATCGTCGCCGTCCTTAGATGCAGATGCGAAAATATGGTTTCATTGCACTAATATGGTTCTTGTTAGGGAAACGTTTGCATTATTTTTTGGTTCCGTTGATGCGCAACCGTTTTCTGGCCGTTTGGAGTACGGCTCAGATACCGTGTTACTGCCCCCCATAGCGCTAACGAAAACTTCGAAACTTTCGTGTGGAACACTTTGCGATGGATCTCTTTCCCTCGAAGAAAAAGTTAGAATTGTCTGGGAGGGCAGAATAGACAATAACCTGTTAATTTTATTTTTCGTCCTCTATGTTCATCTTTTCCTCTTCAGCGGAAAAGAATCCAAAGTTTGCAGTCCCTCCAAGTCCGTTTCTATCACAATTCTTACCTACCATTCTTCTGTGGAGCTTTGCAGCAATTCTTCCTGCCATCGTGTCCTGGTCAAGTTACTTCGAAGCCCATTGGACCAGGTCAGCGTTCAATTTGTTTGAATGGATAAGCGAACCGTTCGAACGGATGTAAAATTTTTTGCACGGGTGTTATCAGCGTTCGAACGCCGGTTCACCGTTCGGAAACGGCTAGTTAACGGCTTTGCTGTTTGAACGGCTATCCGTTAGTGTACGTTTTCGTGTGAGAGGTCGCATATCAAAATTGAGCTCGAGATCGCTAAGACTTCGAAAATAACGCTTGTTGCAATAGGCCTCTTTGCCGATACGGCCGCCATCTTGAGCTCTAATGTTCTGCATGCCCAGCGGGGCAAATGCATAAGATTTTGTGGGTACAAATTCGGTTTTTGTTTTCAAATTTTCAAACCACTTTGATTTTTATATCATTTGTTTCACACTATAATTAAACTGAGGGGAAGGAAATATAAAAATTAATATCAGTCTGGAAAAAGGTCTAAAAACGCCGAGAATCGATCTTCAATCCGATACTCGATACTTCATACTCGATACTCGATGCTTGCAAGGATCGAGTATCAAGTGTCAGCGCAGTTTTGACCGGTGTCGTGAGTTCTGATGTGTTTTTGTTAAGTGTGTGCGCAGCAAACAGAAGTTGCAATCTTACTGTAGTTTGCTTGTGATTTTCCAGGTCAAAGCGCGAAAATTCAGTGATGGTGAAGACTTACACCTTTCTGTTGTTGATGGTCTTAATTTTACCCTCCCTAGCATTAACGAGGTAAGTCTTATGCAACTTCGTTCCCAGGGCTTTTCTCCGCCGGGGGTCGGGCGCCGTTCCCACAGCCCTGGAAACGAGGTTTAAGTCGTATTCCGTTAATTACCGGCTTATACAACTTCGTAAGGGTTTTAGGTTGGCGTATAAACGGGGGCGGGCTTATAACCGGAATAGATCGGAATAGGGGGGAAAAGTTTCGAAACTAGCTACAGCAGTGTGAATCAAAACGCGTTCTTCATTTATTGGTTTTAAATCAGGCTTTAAAACGTCGTCACTAAATCGAATTCATTTCCTTATTTGGAAACCTAAACCTAGAGGCGAGGCTTACATCCCTGGGGCCTTATATCCGAGGGGGGTTTCCGTATTCGAAAAGGGAACGGTTATTGCGGAGGTGACCTGAGAACGTACGCTCGGAATAGTCTGGACACGACCAAGACTGACATGTCGGCGGCCGCGCACGATTTTCGAAAATTTATCTCCACCAAACGAACGCGCATTTTGTGTATTCAGAGTAAACCGTATCCTGTTTATTCCGTTCATTCTGCTAGCTGAAGCAGAATAAACAGAATGCTATTCCGCTCGTTCCGAAAACGGAATAAGTCTTAAAAAAAGAAGTAAACGGAATGGGCCGTGTATTCTTACTCCGGAATTGTCTCAAAAGAATGCACCCTTACCCTCCTGAAATTGAGCTCTATTTTTGTGCGATCACTTTCTTTTGTTCGGTTAACAACATGGCCGGTGATCACGTGTTTGAGTGTAAAAAAGGGGGGTTAGGGGACTCCGTTAAATGACACCCGAGAGGAGTGTGCAGACCCCTGTACCTGTAGACAGGAACGTTAACTCAGCTTGCTTAAACATCGTTCATGCCTTATTTTTGTATCACTCTGTTTTTCTTTTTACTATAGTGCCGATGCCCTGTTTCATTTAACGCTGGGTCTTAAATTGCCTGAATTCCAAAGTAGACTTGCGTAAGTATATCGATAATCAAAATGAAAAGTGTTGTTTTCCGCTGGCTGAGGCACGAAAGAAGCGGAAAACGTTTTTCTCACACACATCTGGGAGTCTGGGTGCTAGTGTGCGGGGGGTATAGGTCACATGGCTTATGAGATTGCTCACTTTTCTTGTTGCCGTTCGCCATTGCCTGACCTCCCACCCACCCTTCTAGTTTTTTTTTTTTGGAGTTTTTTCCTAAGTTAGTTTTTTTCATTTCCTGTTTGTTGTGGGGAGATTTATTTGTATTCAGTTTTTTGCAGTTTTCATATTATTTTTCCGGACTAGTTTTTTCGTCCTGTTATGAATGTACCTTTTCAAATTTGTTCTTTTCATTGATGTAGTCTGTGATTAATAAAGGTCAGGTTGCATGGTTCGGCTTGGCATGGCTACCAGTTGTGTGTGAGAAGTGACGAATTTTGTCAATGATGGTGCGCGCATTCTCGGAAAAAATCCGAATACTCCTAACAGGAGTCTAACCTATCCGATTACTAGTCGAACCTATCCGATTACCAGTCGGACCTTCCGATTACTAGTTCGGATGCTGCCACTGAGCTGCAGAAGACTCGTGGGAACTAGGCTATTCAACTAGGTTCTGGTGGCCATCTTCACCATCTTCTTTGGCGCTGACTACCATTGCGACAATGCCACCATTTCGATATTTCAGTCTTAGCAGTATGTGGGACATTTGCCACCAGAACCTAGTTTAAAAGCGTTACTCCTATGAGCCGGCCTCCTGTTGCTTAGCGGTGGGTTCAACTCCAATTGGCAGCACTCGGTCATTTTTTGTGGATTATGCCAGCGTCATCACCACTAAATCGGTCATTTCAAGTCTGGGTTTGTTTCCGGCGGCAATTTCATCGCTGGCCTCCACTCCTGTTCTGTTGTTGTTGTTGTTATTGTTCACAGTTGTGTGTTCTTACCCGACAATGGTGCGTTCTTCGTGAACTACGTCATCACATCGGCATTGATCGGCACCGCGCTGGAGTTGTGTCGTTTTCCAGAACTTGTGGCGTATGCGGGGAGTATGGCACGTGCACGAAATGATGGGGAGAAAAGACTTATTCGCAAGGTAAAAATAGTCGGTCAGCCGGTCCGGCGTTCAGTAAGTCCATCACCCGTCTAGTCAATGGGTTATTCCATCGCACAAAGAACGATTCCCTTTTTACTCAGTTTGTCAATTTGATTGAACCAATGTTGTACCCCATATTACTCTGAGAGAGAAATTGTTTGTTGATATGACGCGTGGCTTGGTTTAATTAACAGGAAGCTGTGCGTGACTTCCCTTTCGGTCAGCAATACGCGTGGATGCTTGTGATTTTTTCTGTCATGGTGGTCTACAGCATCACCTGCCCTCTTATAACGCCCTTTGGTAAGTCGCCGTCACGCATTCTCTTTTCTTCCTCTCTTCTGTTTCGTATAACTAGGGTAGGTTGCAGATTGATGAAAAAAAAAAAAGGGCTTTTTTTGCGCTTCCATTAATTTTCTTTGCTATCGTTGTGGTTATTATTTCTAAGATCGTAAAGCGTCCTGATTTCCTTGAACTTTGTGTTGTCAAGCTCAAATAGCTTATCATTGCGCAAGAAGTAACCGCGCGCAAAAAACCGTGCACGTAAGGAGAAGACCTAAAAAATGCGCGACGCCACGCGCGGAGGGAAGCAGTTCCGTGTTCACCGGCTTTGCTATTCCAAGCAGGAGTTTAAGTGACTGATTCATCGTGTTCTACCACAATCTTTACCCTACGTCAAAAGACAACAGACGAATATGTCTGCGTTATAATTGTTCTGTGGGGTGAGATGGGACGTTAGTATGTGGGGAAGAAGTGAGGTGGGGCCTACGGTTTATGGTGTTCATCCGAAAGGACAAGGAAGTTGGCCAACCGCTTGCTGTTGTCGAAGCAAAAGCAGTACATTCTCTACGGTATTTTTGAATGAATGTTGGTCCAGCCGACTGCCACCTTACCAGTTGGGGGTTAGGGCGGTTTTCAGTTGTGTGTCGTAAAACCGAACTCAAAGTAATTACATAGCAAATCATGTTCTGGAAGAAGTACAGTCTTCAGCCAATCACAGATCGAAGTAATTGACTACTTTGTTTTACTAGCCAATCGGAACGCAAAGCACGTAAACGCAGCCGGCGCCAAGCGCGCGAAAACGAGAGTAAGTCGCAGTTTTTTTTAGTTTGTCATCTGATTGGTTTGAAAATTGGCGCATTGTTTTTTTATCCAATCATGAAGCAAAGCAAAAACAAAGCAAATGCGTGATTACTTTCGACACCCCATTGAAAACCGCTCTTAAATGCGATGTATGAATTGGATCCTGTTTTCTGTTCTTCTCAGGTTTGTTGTACCTCGGACTAAAGCATCTTGTAGACCGATACAATCTGTATTTCAACTACCGCGCCCCGGCTTACAAATATGTGGACAGTAGCGTGCATTCAACAGCCGTGACATATGCGATGGTATCGACCTACTTTCTTCTATTGTCACTGTTATTCTACTCAATTATCAGACTAGGTGAGTCGGTTCCCATTAAGAAATAATCTTTATATATCAACGGTGATATTTAAAGCTCCAAGCTTGCGGGGCTTTGTATAGAAAGTAACAATTCAAACAAACAGAACAATGTTAAAAATCCCAACTGTAAGGCGGCAACCAGTTGGTTAATAGGGGGCTTAGGCAACGACGGCGTCGTCGATAACGACAACGAGACGCCACAAAACAATAGGCTTAATGAGCAAAAACAATGGCTCCGCGCGTTCTGCACATGCGTTTCACATTTTGGTACATTTGTTTGCCGTTCTCGGCTTAACAACGGCGTGAAATGACCAGTGTTGAAGTTTTGTGTAGGACGTGAGTGCAAGACGATTATATTTTCCATTCTTTGTCTTAACTTTAACGGCGTTCATACCAATTCTGTTCCTGGACAATTATTAGTAATTGTTTTACACGCGGAACGAGTTGGAATAAGCGCGAGGTGATCACAATAACGCGAATTGATGTTTTCAGATGACGTTGTCCGAGCCGTCGTCGTCGTCGTCCTTGCTTAAGCTCCCTATTTATAAAACGTGGTCGAGTTGAATTTGGGACCACCGTAGACAACTCAGTTGGTGGCCAGGGCGAGATTTGAACCCGGAACATCCGTATGCAATGTTTTTTCTTCCGTTATTCCGGCAAAACTATTGCAACGTTTTGTGCCTAGAAACGTCTTCGTTTTGCAGATTATAGCGCACGAAATAGCCCCGAAAAGTGAAAAGGAAACGGGAGACGAGGAAATCGAGGCTGAGCTCGAAATCTTAAAACAAGGGAAAATGTCAGGCGAAAACTGGATTAATGATTTTATTTTAGCGCCGTTCGTTCGTTTTTTACCTATTAGCGGACACGTGCAAATCAAAAGAAGAACGCTGATGCGCGGACTGCACGTGCCAGACTCTAAAATTACCTCGTGCCACTAACAACGAAAATGCTAATTTTCGCAAGTTTTGATTTCTTAACTTGCTAATTGAAATTTATGGTGTTTTTTCCGAAAGGCCCATAGCTTCCTTTTTGCGCTGTTTTGTTCGTTCGTTCGTTTCGTTTCGTTTCGTTTCGTTCGTTCATTCTTTCGTTCGTCGATCTCGTGCGTGGTAGCTGAGAAATTCATGAGTTAGGGGCATTTGATTTCAGTTCTTATCCGATATGAGTAGAGATACAACTTTTCATGTGTATCCATATACCGCAGTTTTCTATAGAGTGTCGTAAAAACCAAACCAAGTTAAATACTCAGCGAAAAGTTGAACGTTTTACACCAAATTAGTTACACACTGGTCAGACGTACACCGGGTAGTTCGAAGCTGGGTTCGCGATTAAAACCTATTTGCTATTGCATTTGCCCAGTTTAGCACTTACCTGGCTTCGAACAACTCGACGCTGTATTTTGATTTCCTTGGAAACTTTCCTTTCTTGGAAAAACGTCTTAAAACTTCTTAAAACCGTCAATAGTTCATCACGCTGTGGTTTCCTTAGAAACGCTCACTGCTTCGTTAAAAACTTGTTGAATTTGCATTTAACAGTCGCCCGCGATGCTCGCTCGCTTTTAAAATTGGTGAGTTGGCATTGAAGATTGTGAATGTCAAAATTTTCTGCCTACCTTGGTACTTGAGGTTTTTTGGCGACGACAGTTCGTTCTATGGATTTTGATATGGGAGAATTCCAGCTTCTATCAGACAATTTTGGCAGTAAGTTGTGATTTTGACGATATGGTGCAGTGGCCAGTTGGAAAATTTAACGGCTTATTTCATTTGACAAAATCTTTATTTTTCATCTTATTATTGCTAATAAGTGCATTCCGTTTCCTCTCGATCGTGGTCAGAAAAAGCCGTGAAGGCCTTTTTGTCAAGCATCGTTCGTTTAATTCGTCAGCAAAATTATTTCTCTGTTCAGAATGTCTGATGAGTTTCATTATTGAATTATTTTTTCACTTGGCGTCGCCGCACAGAAACTTGTCCGCTATACATAACCTCAATAACGAGCAAGCCGTAAGTTGGCCAAATGATACGAAAGTAAACATCCGAGGAGTCACTTCCGATCGTTAGCGTTTTCAGTCTTTCAAAAACCTACTCGTTACAAGTATAACTGTTTTTGTGCCAAATTCGTGAAGCCGATCAGAGGACGCAGGAATGACGGGGGCACTATCTTTTCGTCGCTGTATAATAAAACCGATTTTAATCTGACTTTCTTCGTTTCCAATCCGAAATCTTCATTTCTCTCTGCTCTTTTCTACACTGGAAATTGTCTTTGAAACGCCGAATTTCCAAACGTGTAAAAATGATTTTTTTTTCTTTGCCTGTAATTACGCAGCCATACGAATACTTTTAACAGGAACCGAACCTATGACCTTTCTGACTCGTGGTAGCTAGGCCATTAGACTACAGCTTCAGGTGACAATCGCCGTCCTGCATTCTACTAGGACTGCAGTATGAAGAATTTATCAGTAATGGGGCGGGCATACTGGGAAAAAAAATCCGAGTGCCCCCGACAGGAGACGAACCTGTGACCCTCCGATTACTAATTAGGGAATTCTTGGGGTGACGAGTTGTGGCATACTCGGAAAAAAAATCCAAGTGCTACCGACAGGAGACGAACCTGTGACTTTCCGATTACTAGTTAGAGAATTCTTCGGATGACGAACTGTATGGGCATACTCGGAAAAAATCCGAGTGCTACCGACGGGAGTCGAACTCATGATCTTCCGATTACTAGAAAAGTAAAGTATGTATAACGTAGGAATAATTATGTAATTTACTTATTTATTGCATTTGTAGTGTATGTATGTATAGTGTGCAATCTATTTAAAAAATGTGAACTAACTCACCTGCCGAGGAATGAAATGATTGTGAAGTGTGGGTTAGAAATGAATTGATGAAGTGATCCTCACAGTTTCTGGACAATTTAAGCGATTGTCTATATATGAGTGTGAGGATCACTTCTTCAATTCATAACTGCCGAGGAATTTAACTGGTGTGCATGGGGGGGGGGGGGGGNNNNGGGGGGGGGGGGGGGTCCATTTTAGAATATTTTGTATGGGTTGGGGACAGAAGCCGGCACCGAACGGATGGACAGGGCAGTTGGCCTCTCCAGAAATACCATAATATTCAACAAACTGTTGATAAGCCTCGCATTCAGTGGCTTTGCAAATCAGCATTTCCCTTGTTTGTGACACGTGCAGTCCGCGTATCAGCATTGTACTTTCGATTTGCTTTTATATAAGCGACCTTTAGATCGGAGTACGAGTACGACTACGAGTACGACTTTCCCGTTCTGAGCACGCGCATTAGGTTTCGAGGTAGAATTTTTTCCAAGTGCGCGTGCTCAGAACGGAAAACTCGCACTCGTAGTCGTACTCGTACTCCGATCTAAAGGTCGCTAATAACATGTACTGACCGTGCACCCAAACGATCCCACAATACTCGTACCAGTCTCGAGTCCGCAAAGTTTCGGAAGTGGGCAGTTGTGAGACGGCACAAAGATGGTGCGGTGTAAGGGGAGACTGGAGACCACTATCATATACAACTGTATTCCTTTATTTTTATGAAGAAAATGTCAGGGAATTTTAAAAACTGACTGATGGATGTTTGTGGTAACCATGATGTTAATTCCTCAGCTCGCTCGCAAACTAGGAAACTCTGACGTTCTAACTCGTTTTTCTCGTTTTTCAGGTATTGATGATCCGCAGACCGTCTTCACCTTGCTTGTTGTGACAATCGCGGTCTTGCTGCTTGTTCTTCGAGTCTGTTTTGGAATGTTCAAGAGGTTCGGGCCTCATAAGGTACATCATCTTGAACGCGCCCGACACTGTTATTCATTAGGCCAATTTCGACGTATTAATATTCATTCTTAGACAAAAGACACCATCTCGAGGCTCCGGGAATACAAATCCTTGCTTTATTCCCCGGAGCTTCGAAGTCGTGTTTATCGTTTGAAGTTGAATTTTAAAATATCGAAATTGGTCTATTGATAAGTTGAAGCAGAAGTCCATAACCCAGAAGTCTTGATCTGTCTCAATTGGCCTTGGCCCATCAGTTTACGGTATTATCTAAATTTAGAATAGAGGTCCCGCCAAGTAATGGCCAATCAGATTGGGCCTGATAACCACAACGCGTCTCATTGGTCCGCAACCAAGAGCCGCACGTGGGATTGCTTTTACTAAATGCAAATCATGGCACAAATCTAGCAGCGCATGCGCTTAAGCTGACATAGTCCCTTAAAGTAATTTTTTTCTCTCTTTTTTTCAGGAATCGCTTTCACCAGATGCGGAACTCAATGGAGCTGACATTTACATTCCTGTAAGTTTAACACAAAATTGTCTTCTGGAATGTCAGGGATTTTACTTTATTTTGCTCTTCTCGGCCATCGAAGCGCAGCCAAGAGGACTTGTCGCTCAGAAATCGCCCTTGGAGAAATATAATTTCTACAGTACAAAATATATGTATAGTTCATATTTGGGCAAAAAAGGGAAGAATGGAAGAAAATCTTAACGTTTCCGAAGGCAAAGCTCTGGCCGTTTTATTTGCACCGAAAGCCTGAAGTAATAGTTAGTGATTACTTACGATTGGTTCTTTTTTGTTGTTGTTGATGTCGTTCGTCCTAAACTCGCGTCTGTGAAAAAGTTGTGGGCATTCTTGCCCCGAGGGAAGCGTGAAGTAGCTGAAAAAAAACTCGTGAACACCACCTAGATATTATCCTTTATTGACGCCACCCAGAGTGTGGTGATGGTATTTTTGTAATGCGTGACCGTCTGGCGTGATTTTTGTCACTGTTGTTGCGTTACAGGAGGCCTACCTTCCACCGGTGCTCCAGGCGACGCGAAACATGTCGGCCACTGGTAGTCCGGATGGCGTCTCTCCTCCCCAGCTCACCAGGCGGAAGACGTACGGTTCGACCCAGAATGATCACGTGATCGATGCTTCCCAGCTGACGCCCAGTTCGGAGACGGTGTTGACATTCGCTGACGAGGGCAAACAATAGAGCGTGCAGATTCTGTCATTTTGTACTATTAAGAGTTTCTTTTTTTAAGAATTGCTTTTGTTAACACAGGATTATTTTTACGTAGTTTAGTTCAGCCATAAAGAGAATGTTCCTTATAAAGCTCTTCATACTTACGACCTAAGTGTCTTAATCGTATAAGAGGGTTAAAACGCTGGTGTAAAATGATCTCCATAACGGTCGGGTTTTTCTCTTAACACGGAGCTTAAGCAGGGGCGACGACGACGGCTATGATAGCGTCACCTGAAAGGATAAACTAGCGTTATTGTATTCAGTTCGCGCTCATTCCAGAAATAATTAAGCTCCTTTTTGTATAGCGTGAAACATCGATCGTTTTTCAGTCTAGTTTCGTATCAATTTCGAGTTCAGACCAAGATGTCTTTCTCTTTAGTTAGGTTGTTTCAACTTTAAAATTTACAGTTTTGCTCATAAGAACCTTGGATGGACGAAAGTTTTCGTTGTGACAGTAGAGAACATACAGGCAGCCAAACTGCAAAACAAGGCCAACGAGCTTTGCTGGAAATGTTTGCAGTCAGTAAAAATCTGGCATTTGCGTCGAATTTTAATTGGTTCTTCGTGTCATGATAGAGCGATGTTTGGCCTTCAAGTTCAAGATGAGAATCAAATCGTTTCTCAGTGGTTCGATTTCAGCCAAGTTATTTGTTGACCCTTTGAGCTGTGTGGGGCGATTAGCGCCCAGTGTAAGACAGGGTACAGTCTATAAACTAAAGACTCGTTAACTGTTAGAGCAGTTTTCAATTGAGTGTTGAAAGTAACTACGCAATATCCTTGATTTTGGTTTGCCCTGCGTGATTGGATAAGCAAAAAAAAGCAAACTTGCTCAAACGTTTTGACCAATCAAATGCGAAACTAACCTGACCAATTGCGACTTCGTCGGTCTCGTTTTCCCGCACTTGGCGTCAGCTGCGTTCACTTTCTTTGCATTGTGATTGGCTAGTGAAACCAAGTGGTGAATTACCTCGGTCTGTGATTGGCTGTAGGGTGAATTTTCCTCAGAACGTGATTGGTTCTGCAATTCAGAACGTGATTGGTTCTGTAAATTACTGTGGTTTTACGACACTAAATCGAAAACTGTTCTAACTACGTTAAATATTGGGCTAATTTACGAGTTAAATTAGCCCCGATCGAAATCGGGCGCATAATAGGAAGTCGACCGAAGATAAATAGTTCTGTGTAAAAACGTTTCTTTCTTCCTGTTATTAAAGCATTTTCCGAGCGTTTCCTTAGCTCGGTGTAAAATTGCTTCAAGGTACATAGTATTTAATAGTACAGATATTTATTAGGTAAAGATGTTACACTAATTCCTGGCGCAGTTGTTGCGCAAATTGTCAAATGTATTATCGTGTGGTAATTCCAAGTATTATTCACTTCGTGAAGGAGGATTTATTTGTTTAGAAATTATGAACTATATGGGTTTTTTGTTCTCAGTTAATAAAAACGTCCAACTGTATTCTTCGCTCAGGTAGCTTCTACAGTAATTTCTCGATCAAAGGAACGATCTTAAATTACAGCCGTTTTCAGTGTTGCGTGCACAGCGACCATGTTTCGACATGCTTAGTGAGCAAACCCGTACCGTACAGCTGGAAATCCCCCCGCGAGTTCTGCCATGTTTAAACAACAGGGCCCGGTTGTTCGAAAGCCGATTAACGCTAACCCTCGATTAAAAATTAACCGACGTTTTAATTTCGCCCCCCGAAAACGCTTTCAAAAAGGGGTTTTAGACCGAAGCGGAAGAAAAGTGTAACTCACAAGCGACAAGCAAAAATCTTTCGGGAAAATCTTTGTGAATTTGTAAAAAAACTGGAATCAAAGTTCACTCTAACCCAGGGTTAGCGTAATCGGGCTTTGAACAATTGGGGCCAGGACTATAAAGTTATTAAGCCTGGTTACCAAGCATGTTAAAAGATGGACGTCGAAGGACGGTCGCTGTATGTGCACGTAACACTGAAAAGGGCTGTGAGCAATATTACGAGGGTACGTGTTATAAGCGCCACGTACAGGAAATCACATACTACTTTATATGCCCTCTCGCCTGTCGTACACACTAATACACTTGAAACGTAAACGAAAACGTATTAGAAACGGTCTCGTGGTGAAGAGTGTTCTAAATCTATCGTACTGAACGCTTCATTTTGACCGCTGCCACAGTACGTTTCAGTGAATTTGAGTTAAAGCGCCTCAACCTTAGAAGGTTCGCTAATTAATTGGTCGCATAGAGGACGTTTCATGGGACGAGTCGACGTCCCTGCATTTCGTCCCACCGTGCAAAGTCTACA
>BLFK01000235.1:1047869-1141368 GCA_014634185.1 Astreopora myriophthalma | reverse complement strand
TGCTCCAACTCTTTTGCAGCGCTTTCGTAAACAATTCTCCAACTTCAGGGCTGGAAGTGAAGTGGTATGTTGAATTGTAAAGAAAAGTTAAAATGTTATTGGCTTTGAAAGTTTCACTTTAGCAATAGAATTTTCTAGATTTAAATTTTTTTTGTTCTGTTAGTCTTGACTATTAGTGTATTATTTATTACAACAATTCATGTGAGCTACCAGTCCAAACAAAAAATTGGGGCAAAATGGAGCGGTTTTCAGTTGAGTGTTGTAAAACCTAAACGGAAGTACTTATGGTAATGGCATTCTCAAGGGAACATGAGTACACCCTTGAGCCAGTCACAAATCGAAGTAATTTACGGTTTGGTTTTACTAGTGAATCAGAACACCAAGCAAGTAAGAGCAACGGGCCCCTAGCGCGGGAAAACAAGGTTGACTAGGTCACAGTTGGTTATAGTTTTGCATCTGAATCGTTGAAAAGTTCACACAAGTTTTTTTGATCTAACCATAGAACAAACTAAGGCCAAAATCAAAGAAGTTGCAATATTACTGTGGGCACTGGGTTGAAAACTGTTCCATACCTGGTGGCAATTAAAAGTAATTAAATGCAAACTCCTTGCTGTTTTAGCGCTTCAACGCTTTCAAGTATCATTGGAGTGATACAAGGCTTCCTATTGTGCTTGAGGTGAGAGTTCAAGTTTAATAGTTTCTATAAAAATAATTATTATGATAATAATTATTTTCTTCCTCTATGGGTCAGGAGTGTTGGAAAATATGTGTCTTCCTGCAGTAAGGGATGAGCATGTGTTAACATTGTTTTCTTGTTGATTCAAGCAGAGTATGCTGTGATGGACTAGTAGTAGAGTCTCAAGAGACTTCTTTAGCTTTATTGTTTGTTTTCCGAGACCCAATCTGCATGTCTGCACTAATGATCCTTTAATATCTGTAAAGCTTAGTTCATACTAGTGATGTAGCTATGGTAATCAAAAGAGAGCTTTGACCCAATTTTAGTTAATGCGACATCAGTAAATGTTGTATTGTAGTCGTAATTGCAAGAAAAAGGAATTTTTTTAATCTTTACAATTATGAGGCTTACAGCATTCCCTATGTTGGTGCTTGGGATATAGTTTTTGATTCACAGTGGGTCTTAACCTATTTAATTGACTCCTGACAGGTACCCATTGACAAATAAAATTGTCTGGCATTGGCCGAAGTAAAATTTACTATTCCTGTTTAAGTCGCTGTGAAAAGGAGGAGCTACTATGAAAAGGGTTGATGCTCCTTTCAATTATGATTAAACTCATCACAAGAGATGAGCTTTTGGGGTTAGGTGCCGCAAGGTGAGGGTGTTTGCAGCATGACGCATCCCGCCAGGTACCCAGAGGTAACCATCGCAACTCAGTCCGAGCCCCCCACCCCTGCACCAGTCACACTGAGAGGCTCAGTGGAAAAAAAAAACTCTATCATACTTACCACCAGGATGTACCTACCCCAAAGGGAGGGGGGTAGGGCAAGAACAACTCAAAAGAAGTAGCGAGCGAAATGCAAGCAAGCCAGCAATGGCAAGCAGAGCAGATGTCCCTGGGATTTCCAAAGGGGCACCCCCGCAAACGACTTTGCACATGGACCACTGACCAGCCCCTAGCTCGAGAATTATATTTAATCACAATTATAATTGGAACCTTGGTTACCATTAAGATTTCATTTTATGCTTTACTGTCAGGGTTTTTTGGTTATCGTTATTTCCATGTACTGTATGCAGGTTACTCCTTGTTCATTGGACCAAGTTGATCCAACAACAAGTCAGAAGCTGTGTTCATATGACTATAAAGAGCTTGAGGGAATAGTGCAGGTCTGGTTACATTCTTTGTAATATTTTACATGTAAAAGCAGGTTGTCTGAACTGGAAAGTGCAAGCATAGTGATCACCAGTAGTAGTGAGCTTAAGCAAGAACAAATGATAATGGCTACAACAATGACATCTAAAAAGGTAAATTCGTGTTATTGTAATCACTTTGTGCTTATTCCAACTCATTCCGTGTGTAAAACAGTTTCTAACTGCCCAGGAACAGATTTGGTATGGATGCCATTAAAGTTAAGAAAAGAGTGGAAAACACATCTTGCACTCATGTCCTACACAAAACTTCAAATTTGGTCATTTCACATTGTTGTTAAGCCGACAATGGCAAAAGAAATGTACGAAAATGTAAAACACACATGCAGAGCATGCGGAGCCATTGTTTTTTTCTCATTGACCCTATTGTTTTGTGTTGTTCTCATTGTCATCGACATCGTCATTGCTTAAGCTCCCTATTAACACCTAGAATGCAACACTTCTCAATTGTGGAAAGGCATTTTAATTGATGGTCATTCCCTGTAAGTGGAGGGCTGAGAGCAGAGGCATTGCTTTTTTAGACCAATTTTTGGCTGCCCTTGAAAAACATTTTGAAAGAATTTTGCAAGAATTTTAGATTGTGGCTTTATTAACAGTAATAACCATGTTATTAACTGAAGATTATTCTGTGTTAGGTGTCGGACTACCCAGGGGGGATTGCAATTATTTACGGTGGCTTCAGTCGACTTGTAAGTTGGCATTCTTTATGTATAATATAATGGTAAAATTTTTATTTTATTTTTGTACTAATACTTAATCTCCTCTGACTTCACCCCCTCATAACACCACCCCACCCCTACTACACCCCCAATCCCTACTACCCATCCCCTCTCTGTCCCTACTGTGTCCACTACCTAGCCCCTCCCCACCTCTACTGCCTGAGCCCTATGCACCCCCACTGCCTGAGCTCTCCCCATCCCCCACTACATGAGCCCCCCACCCCCCACTACATGAGCCCCCCACCCCCCACTACATGACCCCTCCCCACCTCCCACTACACAACCCCTTCCCACCTCCCACTACATGACCCCTCCCCACCCCCATTACTGTAGTGGGGATTTGACACTCAGATAGAACCAACAACAACATGCTTTATTCCTCCTTCAAAAACCAGTCCTAACCAGTTACAAGCCACACACAACATTTGGTGTAAGAACCTGTGAAAAGTCCTACTACATTACAAGACCCCTCCCTACCCCTACCACCTGACCTCTAACCTGTCCCTTCCTTGCCACCACCCCACCTGCCTTTCTAATGAATCAGAATTTTGTAACAACTCCTTCCTTTCTCCAATAACCCAACCTCCCTCTGTGATCTTGAGTCCGGCAATAATTTGCGCTGTAATAGCATGGCCTCTGAAAATGTCTACCAAACCAGTTTAATTGTACAATTGTGCTGTACATATGCAAAAATACTTAAATAAATCCACTTCAATTTTTTTTTGGCGTTTCAGCATCTTTTTGCATTGGAACAGAGAGATGAACTCATTAAAAAAATGTCCGAATATGCTATGTCGCATGTTGGGATATCAATCAGGCAAGCCAATACATTTTTCTTTCCATTAGAAGCTGCCAGTTCTGAACCCGCACACCTTCTGACCTGAGATCCAGGGTTGTCAAAAAGCACCAGTGACTGGCGATATCGCTGGCTACTTTCATAGTTTCAATGGCTACAATTCACTGGTAAAAAGAGAAAAACTTGGGAATTTGGTGGCCTACTGCCCACCGTAACTGTCTACTTCCTTTAATTTCCCTTCTACTTGAAATCTTTTTGACAACCCTGCTTCTCACCTGAGATTACGTAGTCTGAACTAACAAAATGATATTTGAAATGAATCATATATTGAACTGCAGATATGAAATAAGTGAAGCTATCATCCTCACAGTTATAAATGCAATCTTAGCTATTGCGTAGAGAAGCCTGAAAAAATTCATGACTTCAACGGGGTTTGAACCCGTGACCTTGACATGCTGGAGCTACGTTCTAATGACCAGCTCCCAACATCAGCGGCTTCATAGCTCAGTTGGTTAGAGCGTTGCACCGGTATCGCAAGGTCACGGGTTCAAACCCCGTTGAAGTCCTGAATTTTTTCAGGCTTCTCTACACAATTGCTAAAATTGCATTCATAACTGCAAGGATCATAGCTTCACTTGATAGTCGAAAGTGTCAGCCGTCTCCTCGCCCAAACCCGGCATGCCCCTTTCTGGCACTTCAAACTAGAGATTACATAACATGACTTCAGTTTCCAAATTCATTTGAATTAATGTTCTCTTGTTTTCTCAGACAAAGAAATAAACCAATAACTCATGACCAGTTTCTCAAGCATAAATTTGGAAAATATAGGTGAGTTGATCCTGCAACAACAACAACAGTGGCCTGAGATCATGCCCTCTCCCTATATTCTCTATATGTTACTGAGGGGAGGAAGGCATGATACATTTCTTTACAAGATCCATGTAAAAAAGCCAGGATCTGGAGTTCTTTCTGATTGGATGAGAAACAGTGCATATGAATAGTTCTGTTCTGATTGGCTGAAGCAGGTGTCAAACATAAATCTGATACCCACCAATGGCCTCATGATGACCAGTTGATTTCTGAAAATCCTGATTGGCTAACAGCATGACCAGTCGAGCAGACATTAATTTATTTAAATTAGGGGCGGTTAGCAGCTTTTTAAATAAACGCATCAGGCATTCTTTTTCCCCTCCTTCTCCACCGCCTGCCAAAAAGAATGCCTGATCGCAGGTTACAACAACAGCAACAAAACAACAAAACCTTTGTTTGTACTTTAAAGTTTGCAAAGTGTACAATTGCTACATTTGAACAATAGGGCATGAAAAATAAGATATAAAATTAATACAGTAACTGATCACCCAAAAGAACTTTGAAGCTAAACTAGTTGGATCAAGGAATGGATTCATATCTGACTGCTCTGTTGTCCTTGACCCATCATGATGATAACTATTGTTTCCTCTGCAGTGAAGATGAGCATATTACATCGTTAGCAGAATTCAAAGTCCAGAAATTATCGGCAAGACAACCTGTAAGTTCTGCAGTGTTTTGAAGATACATGATTGCCTAAAACCACTCGATTACTTACATTAAAGCAGGGCTTTTGGCCAGGAATGCAGGTATAAGTATTCAGGGTTCTTGTTAACCAGTTATTTTAACCGGCTTTTTTACTGGCTACGTTGATGGAAGTCAAGTAATGCTGAACTGTAGTGCATATATCAGACTTCGTTACTTCAGTACCTGGTATTGTTGTCTTTTATCTTCCTATTAAAAATCTTAACAAGAACCCTGTGTATTTATTGTGGGCTGCATAACATTTTCCCTTCTGTGTTATGTGGCATGTTGGCTTAATTCTTCATTAGCAGGATGCTGGGCTGGTATATATAATATTGCATTGTCTTCATTTGTATTCATTCAAGCTATATGACCGCCTCTTTTCCCTTTAAATTAAATACCCAATGAGTGAGGTTGTTTCTTGTTATCTATGTTAAGTATTGGCTTATCGTGCCTTCTTTAAATGTCATAATAGGTGACATTCAGATTGTTGTTAGCTTTGATCTGTGCTAAATGATATTATGCTGTATCTTAAAATACTACACAACTCTCAAAAATATTTGAGCATATTATATGTCAAACCATTGAATGAGATGTATGTACTGTCCTTTATTATGTGAATTCTATGGTATTGATAAAAATGAAATAGATTGCTCATGCATTAACACTTAATGTTTTACATATGTTGACAGGATCCTGTGGTTCGCACCTTATGTTTATCAGAAACATGTATAATAGAAAGAGATCCCGCAACTTACATAATTGTCAGCTGTCTTCCACTTAGTGATGTGAGTTCTTTTGACTTGGTGACAGTCTTGTACAGCACAGTACAATGTACATGTATCTGCACTTTATTTATTTAGAGACCCTTACTGTGCTTCTGTGACCTGCTGTCAATTTTCTGCACTTTTTTTTCTTTGATGATAGGTGTTTGCTATCATTCGTTACACCGATAATCCGCAGATGTTTGCAGTGGAGTTCATCAGAGGAACAACCAAGAAATTCATGTCAACTGACAGGTTTGTTTTGAGGATTCTTAGGGCCGATTTACACGGTACGGCTTTTGCTTACAACTGTCGTATGCGATTTCTTCCGCATGCGCTGCTTGGGTTTCGTAAAAAATTGCATACAACTCTTGCTATTGAGCACAGACTGTGCTTACGATTGTCGTAGAGTTTTAAAACATGTTTTAAAATCCTACGGCATTTTTTGTGACGTACACGACAGTCATAAGCGAGTTGTATGTTTGATTTACACGTAAGCTTGTCGCATGCAGCAAAGTCGTACTGTGTAAATCGGCCCTTAAAGATGTTCATTAGGACCTGCTAATTTAAAGATTTTTGAAAACAAGTACAAGGATCTGGAGAGCAATTTTTAAAAGATCTTTAAGGATACTTAAAACTCTTTAAAGATCTTTAAAGTCCTTGGCAAGATCCTTAAAAATCCTTCAAGATCTTGGCAAAGATTTCTGAGGATCCCTGTTAAGATCTTTATCAGAATCCTCAAAGACCCTTGAAAGATTTTCACCAGGGAACTCACACGCTGTAGGGGACATAATTTTGTACTTTCTGTTGTTATAGTCTGGCCTTTGTGGTACACTCATGTCATGGTTGAGCATGTTTTCACACCATAAAGGGCTGGAACTTTAGACGTAAGAAACAGCTGTACAGCTGCTACTTTTAAGTCCACTTCTTTCACGGTAAATTTGACCCTGCAACCTTTTTCTTACTCTTTCCTATTATTTCTTTGTTACTGTCATCCAGAGATTCATTACTTGCCAGTTTGCTTGACGGTGTCCGTGCCAGTGGTAACAGAGATGTCTGTGTTAAAATGAAGCCAACTAAACGAGGTTTGAGAATAATAAAATAAAATTAATGATCCTTGCCCAGACAATTTAAGCAATTAGCATTGATTAGAAGTTTGAAAAATGTTAGGGCAGCTAAATACAAGGATGAATTTTTTCAGGCCTTTTTGCAGCTGCTCAAGTTCCTTCCACAACTGTATTGATCTTTCCAACTTCAACATCATTTCATATGTGCAGTTCAAATTGATGATATTTCATGCATTCTGTCATTATTTCAACCATGACCTCGGCAGTATCTGCAGTTCTCCACCAACTGGAAAATAGAGCTATGAGCATGTATGGTTCTCCTGATATTAATTTTTTATAGTCGAAGGAGAAAAGATTGAAAAAGGCAGCAAATTCCTGTCTATTGTATCAAGGCGCAGTGCACCCTACACACATCAATGATGGTGGCTGCCCTCTAACTGGAGGGAGAAAACTGAAGATTAAAATCTATGAGAGTAAAATCTATATTTAAGTGTGCGAATGGCCACTAGACGGAGATTTTCGCCAGTCACCGGGGCTTACGGAGAACACTATATAGTATGTTGAGGTTGAGCAGGTCAATTTGTTTTGCTTATGTGAAAGGACTTGACGAAATGAAATGAAATATCTGGTGTGAAGTACGGATTATAGAGGAGACTGAAGAAATGATCCTTGCCCTTACTTAGGCAATGTAAACAATCGCTGCCATTAAAGAAGCCTGAAAAAATTTCTCATTTCTACAGTAATTGAGGAATAGACAGTCAAACATGTGGAAATAGTTCTAAATGAAATGGATGGACTTGTTGAACCTGGAATTTTAAACTTATCTTACAACAGGTTACCGACTAGCCCCTGTCATTTCGTCGGTGGACGAAGATGTGGAAAGTCAACATCTCAGATTCCTTGCAGTTCCACCAGGTAAGTTCATTCTTAATTTACATGACTGTAAATGCATGTAAATTGTACATGTATGACAAAAACAACAACAACAACAACAAAACAAAACGATTAGCCATCTTGGTAGTTATTCAGTTTTGTTGGATGTTGGTGTCACTAAAAAGGATTTTATTCTGTTTTTGTGCAGCTACTTTTGCAGAAGCAGTGGAAAGGTTCAACTGCAATATTCCATACAATGGATTGTTGCATGCTGTTACACAAGATGTAAGTACTTAAGCTTAATCTGTATATATTTATTGTTAAGAAAGAGCCAAATTTAAAAACTACTGTGTTGCACTTCGTCTTTACAGGGTCTGTTTGCTGAGAACAAGGAGAAGCTGATAACTGGAGCGATCACAGCTTTGCTGGCCATGGAAGGTACATGTAGCAGAAGTTATAACTGATAGACAAAGGAAGGTTTTAAGAGGAACCTCACTCTTGCGATGAATAAGTACTGGATATTGGAAAAAGCGAGAAACATATTTCAACGTTTGAGAAAAAGGGGGGTTATCACCTATTTTCATTATTTTGTAAATTTTGTGGAAGCCATTGGTTTGAATTTTGCATTGCATTCAGTATGGTTGCTTCATTATTTCGCTCAAGAGAATTAATATGTCTGTTACCAAAAGACTACCAAACAAAAAAGGCAACCCTAACACATCTTAAAATCCAAAATGGCAGTACCCTCATACTCCACAGAATGTTTAAATTTATCATGTTTTATTACTATCTTGAATTGCAGCTTAAATATAGATTATTGTTATTGTATTGCATTGCATTCCATGACCTTCCAATGCTCTACTCTGCCAGGGTTTGTATGGGTCATGGAAAACCTGGAAAGTCATGGAATTTAAGTATTTGAGTTTCCAGGCCTGGAAAGGCATGGAATTGAATTGTCAGTCATGGAAAGTTATGGAAAATTATAGTTGAATATGATGGGTAAAGTATTGCAGATGTTCCGGCAGATGCACACGCGTTATGTACATGTATACCCGAAAACAAGGACGGTTTTGACAATTTTCGAAAGTGGCAGGTAAACTTTAGGTCATGGAAAACTGGAAAAAGTCATGGAAAAGGTCATGGAAAGTTATGGAATTTGAAAAAAGCTCTTCAGAGTATGAACCCTGTCTGCTGGGCTACTGGAGACTCACCAGGGAGCAAGGCTATTCAACTAGGTGCCGGTGACAAACATCCTGCTCACTATGAAAGTGAAGAATGATCATCGCAGTTAATTTTCCAATTTAAGCAATTGGAAAGGAGAAGCCTGAAAAAATCAGGGCTTCAACGGGATTCGAACCCGTGACCTCCGCGATACCGGTGCGATGCTCTACCAACTGAGCTATGAAGCCACACATTGGGAGCGGGGTCAATTTAGTGAGTTCATATCTCCCGTGAGGAGTGAAATAATGTGAAGTACATATGAAATAGTTCATATGTGACCTGCTCACGGCTAGCACTGAAATGTTGAAATTGTGGCATTCTCGCAATAATTGTAGTACTGGAAATGGTGAAAATAATACAAACAAAGGTAATTTCATTTAGTTTTATGGAGGCTATCCTATTTGTAGGTGATCAAACAACCATCATGCCAGAAGATCTTGAGGGACAGTTTCAGGCCATCAGAAGACTAGTTGCTTCCAAAGCTGGATTTGAAGCATTCACGACTCTGCCTAAGTAAAGACCACTTTAGACCTTTACTGCATAAGTTTATACAATAACATCCATTCTCACACACAACTGGTAGCCATGCCAAGCCGAACCATGCAAGCTGACCTTTATTAGTCACAGACTACATCAATGAAAAGAACAAATTTGAAAAGGTACATTCATAACAGGACGAAAAACTAGTCCGGAAAAATAATTTGAAAACTGCAGTAACTCAAAAACTGAATACAAATAAATCTCCCCACAACAAACCGGAAATGGAAAAAACTAACTTATGAAAAAACTCCAAAAAACTAGAAGGGCGGGTGGGTGTGAGGTCAGGCAATGGCGAACGGCAACAAGAAAAGTGAGCAATCTCATAAGCCATGTGACCTATACCCCTCGCACACTAGCACCCAAACTCCCAGATGTGTGTGAGAAAAACGTTTTCCGCTTCTTTCGTGCCTCAGGAAGCGGAAAACAACACCTCATTTAAAAAAAAAAGTGGAGGAAAGGACGTATTGTATGTGTTGCAGTTAAGAATTTTGATAGGTAATTTTTTTTTAAACCAGGTACATATTTTTTTAACCAGGTAATTTTTCCATTGCTATGGTCTTAACCAACTGTTTAAAAACAGATTTTGCTTATCTTTTTCCTGTCTGTTCCCTTATCCTTACTGTATCTTGTACCATTATTATGAACCCAACTCACCAGGATGTGAGAAAGAAGAAACTTACCTTTCACCCACTTTGGTTTGAACCAGCTATCTTTAGATTAAGAGTCTGCCGTCATATCCAGTAGACCACACAGGACAACTTGCAAATTCCCTCATTCTAGTTGGATTTATTCTTATTTGCATAATTTAACTTTTCCTGTTGCGTGAAGGATTTCAGGAACAAAAACAGACTACTCATAGTCTAGGTACTGTTAGTATCCATAACCCTACCTTAAAATCTAACCATTTCAAATCAGTGCTTAGGCCTAACCATTAATCCTTGCCAAAGAATAATATAAAAGTAATGATAGTCAGAAAAAATACCTGGTTATAAAAAAAAAAACAAAAAAAAAATACCTAAAAGTGAAGAATGATCATCGCAGTTAATTTTCCAATTTAAGCAATTGGAAAGGAGAAACCTGAAAAAATCAGGGCTTCAACGGGATTCGAACCCGTAACCTCTGCGATACCGGTGCGATGCTCTACCAATTGAGCTGTGAAGCCACACATTGGGAGCGAGGTCAATTTAGTGAGTTCATATCTCCCGTGAGGAGTGAAATGATGTGTAGTATATATGAAATAATTCAAGAATGATCATCGCAGTTAATTTTGAAGCCCTGATTTTTTCAGGCTTCTCCTTTCCAATTGCTTAAATTGGAAAATTAACTGCGATGATCATTCTTCACTTTCATCTACAACCGTAGTTCACATATGAATTATTTCATATATACTACACATCAAAAATACCTAGTTAATAAAAAATTAACTGGTCAAAATTAAAATGAACTAAAATCAAAAATTACCTGCAACCTATATTTATAGACGGTGGTGTGTTAAGTTTGAAGATTGTGGGGCTGCGTATTGACAGAACAAACAATTTGTGACAAGTACACGAGGGGAGCAAGGTTGGCGCAGTGGTGAGAGCACTCGCCTTCGACCAATGTGGCCCGGGTTCAATTCCCAGTCTCGGCGTCATATGTGGGCTGAGTTTGTTGGTTTCTCTACTCTGCTTCGTGAGGTTTTTCTCCGGGTTCTCCGGTTTTCCCCTCTCCAGAAAAACCAACATTTGATTTGATTTGTTCTGATTTCAGTTGATTTGTAGTCTCGCCAATTAGTAGAGCACTCGTGCTCAGCTAAATAACCTGAGACTTAAATAAGGTGATGATGATGGTGATGGTGATGATTATCATCGTCAGCTTAACAGCACGAAGAAATGCAACTGGGAGAAGGCAACCAGTTGGCTATTTACAATAACAGATAGCGTGGCGGAGTTGAATTTTGGACGAACAAAGACAACTCCAGTTGGTGGTCAGAACAAGATTTGAACCCAGAGTGCTCATGCATGCAAATTCAGTGCCCTAAGCACTGGGGCCCTGCTGCCTCCTGTTGAAACAAATTGTAAATAAAATTGACATTGGAAATTGGAATCCATTGGAGCTCTTGTTGATACCATGTTAAGTCAATTTTAACATATTGTGGTGGAAGGGAAAAAAACTCTCAGTGGCAAGAGTAGAGGCAACAAACTCAACTGATGTAGTTGAGATGCTGGGTGTGGGAATTTAACTGTGGACACAGTGGTGGAAGGCGAGTGCTCTCACCTCTGTGCCAATCCTGTTTCAACCCTGCTCCAACACTGTGCCAATGCTGCTCCCCTGTTGGTAATTTCTTCAACAGATTCAGAGACAAGCTTGGTGTCAAGGTTGTAAAAGCATTAAAAAGAAACGATGATGGTGTGACGCATGCTGCCATTGACATGCTCTGCGCACTCATGCAGGTAGTATTATTTTAGTACAAGGAGATCGTTTTTTATCATACAAGTTTGCAGAAGTTTTACTTAATTATGATCCCAAACCAAAAGAATTTTAAATGTTGTTATGTGGATACACGTTCATGGTCCTTACCAGAATGTGGTTACCGTAGCATTATTGTTGGTCTGTGGCAATCCTTGAAATTATGAACCTGTTCAAAGACCGTCAAAGTGTTGTGAAGATGAATGTTGGCAAAGTAGTGAGTGGCAGATGCTTTTTACAATGTTGTCGTCATGGTGAGGGTAGAAATTTACGAATGCTACATGTACCCTAAGGCCTAAGAACTGTTTATGCCAAAGATTAGCCTTACTGTATCTTTAGAAAAGGGTTGCAACCAGCACTTTTTACCTGTGTGAGGTTAAAGTGATGTTCACAACCCTCGTCTTGGCTTTGAAGAGGACTGTCAGTCATTGACTGACACTCTTGGTATGTTATTCAAAAGTTTGTAGATTTAATTAGAATTTTTATAGCGATTTGTATCATTTTAGTTGGCATTCATCTTTTCACAGCCTATGCATGATAACTACGACCTCAAGCAAGAACAGATGAACAAATCCTCACTTCTTTCGTCCAGAAAATTTCTTGGAACACTCTTAGAAATCTTCACTACCCATGTTGTAAGTAAACTTCACAGATATTATTTTCTTTCAGGATGTCTACTTCAATCATTTTGCATTAAACTGTTCTTAATTCCACCAAGACCCCTGAGATTCTTGTCCATGCTTTTGTGTCCTTGAAACTTGATCACTAGCTGTAACTCTCTTTTGTATAATGTGCTGAAGTATATTGTGAAAAAGCTTCAGTCTGTACAGAGTGCTGCTGCTTGCCTAATTACATGTTTCCACAGCTACAATCACATCACTCCAATACTGATTGAATTACACTGGCTTTCTGTTTCTTAACATATTAAATTCAAGATTCTATTACCTTCGAGGCTCTATACTTACTGTCTCCTACATACATTCAAGATTTGATTACTTGCCACTTGCCATCCAGAACTCTCTGGTCATCTTCTACATTACATCTGAATCCTGTTAGCCTTTAATCTGAAGTCCTATACTAAGGTCTCAAGCCTTTGCTGTTTCTGCCTCCAAACTTAGGAACGGCATGCCAGACAGCATCCGCTCATGTGACAATCTCAGCACTTTTAAATCTAAGCTTAAAACCTACTGCATCTTTTTAAAAAAGTTTTTTTTAGTAATTTTAATTTCATTTCAATATTGATTTTGTCCTATTTTAGTTTCATTATTAAATTTGTGAAGTGCCTAAAGCAGAGCTGGATAGGCACTATACAAATAAGGATTATTATGGTACATGCATCTTAATTTGTTCCTTTATAGAGTTATTTACAGCAATGCGGGTATTACCTAGGCTTTGCTATGTACATTTGTGTTGGACATACTGCAGCAGATGTTCCTAATTCTTGTATCCATAAAATTGTTTAACAATTTCATTGTTCTGCGACACAATCCATTTTTGACATTTTCTGATTACACAGTCAGTTTGTTTTGTTTGACACGTTGGAAATGGTTGTTATTATTATTATATTATGATTATGATTATGATTATTATCATCATCAAAAATAAATTTCTTGGAACCTTACAGTTTTTGTTCTTTATGATTCAGAATCGAAGCACAGGAGCTCTTGTTGTTACTTCACTTCTTGACTTCTTGACATTTGCCCTGTGCCCCCCATATAGGTGAGGGTCATATGAACGTCATGTTCTTTACGTACAAGTTTCCAACTAGCAATGATAGTAGTGATGATGATGATGACGACAATGATGATGATGACAGCGATGAGGACGACAACACTGATAAAGTATGGTCAGTGTCTATGTTTTAATTTGCAGTGAAACAACAGAAGGAGGCCAATTTGACACATTGTTGGAAATGGTTGCCAACCTTGGACGCAATATTTTCAAGCTCTTTCAGGTGTGCAGCTCAATTACATGACACAGCTTGGAAAAAGTTGGTGATAATTACTGTTCTATGAAGTCTTGAATGTTGAACCTTGTTGACAGCGGTGGTTATTACAAAGAGACACTCCACTACATGTAGCTACAAATCAGTGATTTTGCCAAACTTTTGCCATAGAATGATATAAAACTAACAATAGTCTTTAAAAAATACCACGTTATACTGATAAAATTACCAAGTTAATAAAAATTAACTAGTCAAAATATAAATTCACTAAAATGAAACATTATCTGCAACATACTTGTATTTTATTTAATCCTGTGTTTCTGTTTCAGCATCCATCTATGGCAATTGTCAAGGGAGCTGGAATGGTGATGAAGGCTGTAATTGAGGTGATGTCATGAAAGATAATTAGCGAGCTTAAGCAAAGATGTTTTTGAGCCATGTACGTCAACCAGAAGTGATCTGCTTAGTGTCTTTACCTTTAAAGAGACAATTTGCCATAAAATTTGGGCAAAACCACCACTCAAGCATATGAAACATCCACTTGCGGTTGATGTATGTTGCTCAAAAAAATGCCTTTGCTTAAGCTTCCTATTATCAGAATAACACATCTTTGTCACAAACAAAGAAGGAATTTTTGTCTCAAAAGTACATCGCTCATTATTTTGACTGTAGGAGGGAGAATCAGAGGTGGCAGCGAAAATGCAGGACCTTTCTTTGGCTGAAGGGGCCCTGCCTCGTCATCTTCACACGGCGATGTACACACAGAGCACGGATAACAGACTTCTTACAAACAGGTGTGAAGATTTAACAACAGTACATAAATTTACATGTTGTTCTTTTTAATAATGTTCATCATATAATCAAAACTTGAATAACACATGAGCGATAAAGTTAATGTTCCATTGCACTCAACAGGCATAAGTTTTATGTCCCTTATAGATGTTTGAATACTTGTTATGGTATGTCAGTCCATTGACCACTATGACGGCAATTAGTGTCTACAGTAAAGCAGTGCTCAGCTTAGACAAGGATTGTTCAGCTGAATTTAACCATTACCTGAGTATAATGGGTGCACAAAGATCTGTGTTTAGTGAAGTGCTATCAGAAAATCTACAGTGGATACTTACAGTAATGTTTATGGGGATGTGAAGGTTGAAGTGCTGATCTCTAGATCTGAGTAATGCAACACTTTGTGAACTCAAGGGTACCTACTGGTATGACTGTTGTAATACCTGAAAATTTTTGTCTGCAATTTTGCAAAAAGGCAACTCAGCAGACACTTGGTAACCCTGTGGGTCACAGGAAACCCAACAGCAATGGCTCTTCTCAAAAGGATAATGGTAAGAAAATGGATGTTTATTTTCTGCATTCTTCCCTGAGATGGCAAAGACCTTTTGTGGAATGTAAAACACTTATTGATGGTTTATTTGGGTTTGTCTTAGCCTGCAGGAATGATGAATTTTCTTTCCTCAGATGACAAGGTATCTATTTACTTAACCTCTGCATTTCAATTTGACCGGCCTATTTGTGTTAATTGTTGCGCTAACTTTCTTGCCCATGTGTTGTGAACTGCAGGTTCCAGAAAGTGAGGAAGACAAGTTACATGTGAGAGATAATGTAAAACTAGCTGAGGTAAGAAACAAGTGATAAATACATCTTATTTGATGGTTTGACATATAATATGCACAGGTATTTTTCTGACCCCCAAAGGGGTGAGGAAAAGTGTGAGCAATGTGCAAAATGTCTGTGAGTATTAGATGTCAAACCATCAAATAAGAGGTTTATTATTCCACTACAAAAATATATTATTGTGGCTTCTATTTTTTGGTAACAAAGTTAAAATACACCCGGCATCATCGCATATGGTGTGTATGAATGGCGTAAACAACACAGAAAACCAGTGAAAAGTCTTTATTTGATTCAATAAAATGGAAAGATGCCAATCACTTGTCATGCTAAGAAATATTTTTAGGGCTTTCATCGTGTCAAAAATAACAATTCTAAAACAATAATTTATTCTGCTTTACAATTTTGCTTTTCTTTCTGTAATCGCTCTGTTGCAAACTGTTCAAACAGGGACACTACAGTATATTATGCTCTCATATTTTTGCATTCTCTTGACTTTTTATGGTGAAATGATGCAGTAGTGGAAATAGATGTGACTTTCATTAGTACTGTGGATAGCGTCCATTGCAGGCGTTAACACCACCATCACTTTCAGGATTATCATAATCGGCGTCTTATCATGGTCATCAGTTTCACATTTTTTTTACCATCATGGTCGTCATCGTCAATTTCATCATCGTTATGGTCTTCACAATAATGATCATCTTCACCGTCATCGCCATTGACATTGTTGTCATTGTCTTCATCGTTATCGTCTTCATCATCATTAATTTTCCTTTAGAAAATAGGATATAAGAGCATAAGTGATGAAGACTCACTATGGTGATTAACTGGTGATAGACTGGTTTTCAGTTGAATGTGGTAAAACCAATACCAAAGTAGTAACTCTGACCAATCACAACAGGTGCAAACAGCACAATGAGCCAATCAAAATTTGTACCAATTCCGTGTAAGTTGCTCAAAGTGTGGGAAAAATCGTGCGTGCACGTCGCGATCGGTTTCGGTTTTCCTTCTCATTGGTTGATAAACTGGTGCGAGATTTCTAAGCCAATCACAATGCGGGGTTATTGCAATCACCTAATTACTTTTCACAGTCATTTGAAAACCGCTCAACTAATAGCCGTTTCTTTGATTGACATTTTTAATCCCCAAATCAATGTTGTTGTATTTATATGCAGGATTCCTCTAAATCGAAGAAGCATCAATACCTTGTACAATTGGATGTGGTTCTCACTCACTGGAGGACAAAGATGGGCCTTAAATCAAAAGAGGTAAGGCACCTCTTTTTCAGTCAAAATACGATTAATTTTAATCAGCCATGCCTTAGGGCACCTTCCATTTAAGAGAACTAACTGGCTTGACTCGGCATGTAACTCGATAATGCTTTGAGAAGAACACATTCCGAGAGATTGATATTTAATTATATCCTATTTTGGCATCGGATAAAGAAAAACTGATCACCTATTAAATGGTGTTCGAAATATCAGTTTTCAACTTAATGCCAATCTTTTTCGTTCTTTTCAGTCATTTGTTTCCCAATCAAACTGCTTCACTTAATAAATACCATTTTTCCCCTGTCATTTCTCCTTTTTTTTTTGGGGGGGGGAGTAAGTATTATTCCTTTTTTCATTCTGTTATTACTTTTTTGTGACTGCTGTTATTTTATTTTATGTGAAACCACATCATAAGGCTCTTGTGATGAACACTTTGACCCCTTAGATCAAATGATGAATGAAAATATTGTTTAAATAAAAGAAATTACACTCCTTTAAACATTGTGAGAGAATAGACCAAATTCATAAATGGCAACTAATAAATTATTCTTTTTGCTTTATGCTAATTATCCTCATTAGCCTCATTAACATGTAAAAGATTGAAAGCAATTTTTTATTTAAAATGATGCTAGCGAGGAAAATTAGTATAAAGAGAAAAGAATAATTTATTAGCCACCATTTATGAATTTGGCCTATGTAATATTGTTTCAACATATTGTTTAATTTTATCTGATAAAAAGGGAACAATCAACAAGTTATAATAAGAGGTAAATCAAATCATTCAGTTGACATGTAATGTATATCTGCAGGTGAATCAAAAGCCTGTGGTTCTAAGAAAGAGGAGACAAAGGGTAAAGGGTGATGCAAACTGGGAGCTTTTCTATTACAAGTAAGTTTATTATCACACCTTGGAGCACCATATTTCAACGTTGTATGTGAACAAAAAATGCCTCTTAAACAGGACTTTTACAAATAATCCATTTGCTTTTCTTTGTAGACAAGCATATAGTTTATAAATTTTCATTTTAAGGTGGCTCTATATAGTATTGTACAAAGCTTTGGATATTACGTACGCATAAATAATTTCTCCCTTGGCAAATGTTTATCACATGGCACTCGGTAAAAGGGCAATAATAGAAACCTACAGCCTTAGACTACGTATGGATGACTTTTTCAGAACCTAAATGTTGTTGCTATGGCAACTACTGACAGAAATGCTTGGCTTGTTTTTTGAACATACCTGACCTCTAGAGGGTGTCTCTACGTTTCTACACGGTGAATTTTCTTTGTTTTGGGGGAAACAGAGTAAACATCCAAGGAGTTTCAACTGACAAAGCTACAAGAAAATCTGTACATAATTTTCGAAGGAATTCGCAATTTTCGTTTTTGACGCGTATTACATTAATGTATGTATAAAATTTGATGATTTTTTCCTAAGAGCGAGAAAAAGAAAAATCCTATCCATGTGCCAATTTTTAAAAAAATTCACCGTCTGGAACGCGCCCAATATGCGTTTTAAGATCACTCGAAAATCTTTGTTTTTCGTGACGTCATCAAAACAGAAATTCTTCAAGTTAAGGTACTGCGCTCGCGCCATTCGTACCCATGCTTCGCGCGCCAAAAAACTATATAGAGCCACCTTAATTAAAATTCTTATTAGTATTATTACTGAATTGAATTGAAGAAGTGATCCTCACACTTTCTGGACAATTTAAGCAATTGTCTCAGATATGCACTTGAAAAATTCAAGTGACTTCAACAAGATTTGAACCCATGACCTCTGCGATGGCGGTGCAGTGCTCTTACCAACTGAGCTATGAAGCCACACAGTTGAGAGCAGGTCAATTTGTTGGGCTCATTATTACTCTTATAGATTATAGATTATACATATATGTAATTAGCTTTTTATTCACGATTTCTGTACAATTTTAAATATTGTAAAGCACGATAGATCATTTTTATGTTTTTGCGCTCTATAAATGTTAAATAATTAAATTAAATTAAACTTTTTAGATTCAATCAAGACCACTCACGACCAAATCTCATCTGGAATTACAAGGCAAGTAGATCAACCATTCGCTACCATGTTTCTAGAAGTATGGGGATGTAAAGTGAGGTGCTGGATATAAACTTATTAATGCATTTTTTTTAAGAACAAGGCATAATACTGTGCTCTTTTGTTATTCCATGTGAAATATGATAATTGTGTTTCTGCAATCCTGCACCTTACAGGGAAATACATGTTCTTGCAAGTATTTAGCTTCAAAAACTCATTCAACCTCTTGTCTAAAGCTTTCACTTGTTATGTTGTTTTATGTACATAATTGGGCATTACTTTTTGACTGTGAAATGTTCCCTACTGTTCTTTGCAGACACGGGAAGAATTAAGAGAAGCTTTGGAGGCGGAAATGAGAGCTTTTACCGTTGACAAGGTCAGTCAATATTTAAAGTAACTACCAGGTTCTAATGAAAGTTGGAGAAGCAAAATAGGAAGTGTTTCTTTGTGTCCTTTGATCATGACGTATGAAAATACTTGTCCTTAGTATTGATGATTGAGCTTAATTTTTGCCCCTTTTTCTCTGTCACCAATAGGATCTTGGTTCAAATCACGTTATCTCCTGGAATCACCAAGAATTTGAAGTTCGGTACGAGTGTCTTAACGAAGAGATCAAAATTGGTGACTATTACCTCAGATTGTTGCTTGAAGAAGAAGAAGGAGAAAAAGGAAATACTTTGATCCACAACTCGTAAGCTCTAGATTCCTTGTTGGCATTGACTTTTGGTCGGAGTTGCAGTTGGGTGAAGCCAAAGTCAGGGGGTTCAATAACTTTTGAAATAGCCATCCATAGTAGGCCATTGTAGGCGGCAGTTTGACAAGTTTAATCAAGACAAACTAGCCAGTGGTGAGAGGCAAAGTACTACTGTAGGCAGAGATATACTGCCGGTAACCGGCTTCTATTGAAACTACTGCAAAGTAGGTCTGTGAATCATGACGCATGGGGGAGTAGATAATTATATCTTATTACATGTTTTGGTGTGTAATAATAATAATGATAATAATAATAATAATAATAGTAGTAGTAGTAATAATAATCACTTTATTTAAGTCTCAGGTTATCTAGCCGAGCACGAGTGCTCTACTAATTAAGGAGACTACAAATCAACTGAAATCAGAACAAATCAAATCAAATGTTGGTTTTTGTGGAGAGGGGAAAACCAGAGAACCCGGAGAAAAACCTCTCAAAGCAGAGTAGAGAAACCAACAAACTCAGCCCACATATGACACCGAGACCGGGAATCGAACCCGGGCCACATTGGTGGAAGCCGAGTGCTCTCACCACTGCGCCAACCCTGCTCCCCTGTAGTATCACCGTATAATTTAATTAAGAGTCGTGGTAAATTATTTTGTCCAGCCCATGCAGCGAGTCAAAATGCCAACAACAAGTACATGTACCAACAAAGAGCAGTAGTACACACCAAACCATCTAATAAGACCTTCAATTAATAAATTCATGGAAAGAAAAACTGTAAAAGCAGGGAAAGCGAGTCAGTTTGTGTGTGGTGCGTTCATACTATTCATTAAATAACTAATTGGCGCAAATAGCAAATGCCGTCGTCATACAAATGGTGGAGCGTAACCAGTTGACCTCATTGCCTGATGAAGACTAGCAGTAAGCAGTTGAAACGTTGTGATTCAAGTGACTAGGTTTGAGACAAATTCAATAATACTATATATTATTATGATCGTAAGTTCCTTGATGATGAACCACATCGTTTTATCATACAAAAATCGTGCCATATTAATTTTGTTACTGTGTTGTTGCATCATGACAAGTGTGCTTTGGACAGGAATAATAGTGTGCTACTCTTCATGGGTAAACTGTCGTTCTGTTACAGAATTACCCCAAGTACGAAAAGTTTAATTTGTTGCCGGTAAAATTGTCTTGAATGTTGGCTCTTGTTGACCAGTTGTTTTGACTTGTAGGCTAGAATTTTTCAATGACCTCTATCACAGATTTCTTCTGACAACCAAACCAGTCATGAAGGCAATGTGTTTACAGGTAACTTTTGGTCTTTCACAATCACGACCATTGATGTGGTACATGTCGAGTGTATTGGATCACGTTATTAGGGAGCTTAAGCAAAGGCGTTTTTGAGCCACGTACGCCAACCGGAAGTGGACGTTTCGTATTCTTGGGCAGAGGTTTCACCCAAATTTTCTAGCAAATCGTCTCTATAAGAGTAAAGACGCCGAGCAGTACAAATGTGGTAGCGTCAATGCAGTTTTAAAGGGAAAACGCTACATTTCCGGTTGACGTTTGTGGCTCAAAAACGCATTTGCTTAAGCTCCTTATTGTCAACTCAGAAATGGGGTCTGTGTGACTACAGGGAAGCATTGTACTTTGGTGACTGGAGATTAGTTGTTCCTGCAGTTCTTTTGTTTCCTGTCTCTTGTTTCATTTCTTTAAAGTTAACTGTCCTCCCGTACATGCAGAATTAGGCTGAAATGTTACTCTTCTATTTTGTTTCTAGGCCATGACGAAGGTGTATAGTAGATGCTATGATGACATTGGTGCCTTTAATGACACAAGATACATTGTCGGAATGCTGGAGAAGGTGAAGATAACCCTCCATACGTGTGGTTCTAGATCCTTGTACACTCAGATAGTCTTCCCTCATGAGACTTATAGCAGCCCTATTGGTGTATTGAGACAAAAGATCACCAGGGCTGAGTCATTCATAGCAGCGTCAGCTCTAAGCCAGGGTTAAGTGTGACCAAAACCTGTAGTTTACTATGGTATTTAACCCAGTTTAACTTTAACCCTGCTTTGAACAAGTCGACCCAGAAGACTGGGCTGAGTTGTTTGAAACAGGGTTAGCGCAAACCCAGGGTTAAGTCCAATTAAAACCTATTGGTTGTCGTGGTATTTAATCCCAGTTTAGCTCTAACCCTGCTTTGAACAACTCGGCCCTGGGCTACTCATCCAATGGCAACTGTTTATTTCTTCTGCATCTCCAACGTGGAACCCTTCAAGCCCCGAGAAAAAGACCCTGTTTGCAGCTGGGCACATGAGCATGTGCTTGCAACAATACCACTGGGGGATCTAGAGTGTGGATGGTTTTTTCACAACTCAAACTCCCTCCCTCACAGCCCAGAATTTTTTTTGTCGTGTGACCAGCTACAAGCAGCGACGAGGAGGAAGGAGAGAGGGAACAAGGTTGCTAACACAGTCGCTGTGATGTAAAGTCTGCCCACTCCATACCTTCTCTGACAATGTAGGGGTTTAAAACTGCAGCTGATGAGCAAATTCTTTGCTTGCTTAAGCTGAGCTTGACTTTTTGTGCTGCTTAACATTCTTGCAGACAACAGACAGGTTGGAGAGGGATCGCCTTATCCTCTTCTTGAATGCGCTTATCAAGAATAAGGTAATGAAAGACATTAAAGCTTAATATGATTATGTGTCACCAGACTATTATGTTGTGAATTCATGCCTGGCAGTTGATTTTGCCCTTGCAAACAAACAAAAGCATAAATAGCCTAAATTTATTTCAAGTTGAATATATCGACGTAAATCATGCCTGTCATTCTGATACAAGGACTGCCAATACAGAAAACAGTGAGGTTAGAAATGGAGACCTTTAGATCAAGGTTTGCTGCAAACTGCAGTTTCAAGTATGGTGTATGAGGTTGAGACAATTAATTTTGTGCGTTTAGGTTGACGTTTTGAACAACATCCACACACTGGAGTGGCCATATTGATTTTCCTTGAAACACAGCAGTGGTGTTTCAGATTGGAAAAATATTAATTATTATTATCTTCATTAATTATTAATATTAATTATCACATCCTTTTTGGTTTCGTAGTGCATTAGAAATGAATAATAAAGGATGGTTTTTGCACGTAAGCAGCATTCATACATGAGATATGCTAAATTCCAGCCCTTGAAAAGCTGAGGTAAATGACTTAATGTGTGAAAATCTAGCCATTGAAAAAGGCAAGAATTAACCTTCGACACTATGGCAAAGGCTAGTCACCTGACTGTCAGCAGTTTTGAGTTAGCAGTAAAGGTGAATCTAAAGGTCTCTATTGAGGTTTGTGTAGGCAGCAGCAGCAACACATTGGCATAAATTAATTTACATCGTTTATCGTGCATTACAAAAGAATCAGCATGTGATTGACCCTCTGCAAACTACCTTCATGAACATTCACATTGTCCACTTGATGGTACCCCTAATATAGTGAAGTTTCAGTGCGGGTGAAGTTGATTCTGGATTGACTATATTGGTGTTAATGTAAGGTAGGTGTTGCTCCATATCTGGGGTCTATTGTCAATTCTCGTTTACCTCTTAACTCAGAAAAATGTCAAAGAGCTGATGGATGTAAATGGTATTAGAGTTCTTGTGGATCTTTTAACTCTGGCTCATCTTCACACCACAAGGGCTGTTGTACCGTTTCAGGTAAGTTGTCAAAATTAAAATAACGCTATGGCTAGTGTTGAATCGCAGTCAGCTTGCAACTCATAATGTCAAAGTCCAACTAATCTCAAAATATTTTTTTTCGCAAAAGTTAAACCTCAACCTAATGCATTTTCTCCAGAAGATATTATTTTCCTCCATTATTTTTAATCTTTGAAGAGCAACTTGTTGGAGGCATCACCAGAGACAATGCAACGTGACACTGAAAAAGAATGGTACTATGGCAACAAGGACAAAGAGAGATTAGGACCATTTAGCTTCAGGGAGGTCAGCAATGACATTCACATGTTTGTGGGTTTTTTTTGTTTGTTTGTTTGTTTTTGTTTCGGGACTGCAAGCCTCACTGTCATCATTGTTGCCGTGTCACTAGCCTGCAGCACAGATGTCTTTTGGGGGATTGCAAGTTACATGAAAAAGGCTTGATAGTTCTCCCCAACCCTTCCCTGTTTCAAAGATCCAAGGTGGGGGGAAAACAACTACAGGATCGAGTCTCGAAGTTCGAGCTTTGAGGGACTGTCAAGTTACATTTGCACGGTACTGTAGTATGTCACCATATCTGACCTTTGGTGTGGTTTTATTATAAAGTCAATGTAGTAAGGACATTAAATATGTATCTTTATCCAGATGAAGGACATGGCAGGTGCAGGGACACTACGCCCAGAAACAAAGTGCTGGGCTCAAGGCATGGATGGCTGGAGACCCCTGCAGAGTATTCCACAGCTCAAGTGGTACCTCCTGGCCACAGGAAATGCTGTCATGAATGAGACAGATCTTGCTGTGCTGATCCTTAATATGCTCATTAAGATCTGTGAATTCTACCCCAACAGGTAATTGTTGAAAATTAAAGTATAACTTCAAACGAGTTCATGTTAACTGTTTTAGGTCAAATAACAACAACAACAACAACAACAACTTTATTTGTACTCGACTTGCCTACCTTACAGTACATCTAGAAAATAGTACGGAAAAGAATAGAGTACTCTTGTGCCGATTTTTCGTTTGCCTAAAAATGCCACATTTTCTGCCGTTAGCCTTTAATGTAGCTAATGGACATCACTCTGTGTTTATTCCGCTGGTTTTTTGCTTAACTTTTGAGTAGAGGTAAAGCTACTTTAATTTCACTGATTTAGTGAAGGAAATGAGATGTTACATTTCAAGGCTGGTGAATGGCCAGTGGCTCCATCCCTTCCAGTAAAGGGGAGACACAGTCCTCTCACACTGATTTTGATACCATCTGATCTTTATTTACAACTTACATCTAAACCTTGGCTCAAAACCATGAGAATTAATTACAAAAAGATTACAATAAGGACAAAATAATAAAAAATTCCACCATTACAACAAACAAGCAATGAACTAAAATTCTTACAACAAGTGATGGATAAAGGTTATTCACAATCTTCACGTAAAACATCAAAAGTTACCAATATTTACAAGTAAAGCGGTGCTGAAAAGTAACAGGAAGGAAACTTCTAATAATTTCATTAATTATGCTTAATTACTTAAACAAAGAGAAATCATTACCTTGGTACTGCCTGTGAACACTGGAATGAACTTGTAATAATTTGAAAACGTAAATAAGCTGGCTAAACTGCTTTTAGTTGCTTTATCTGTCTTCGTAACCTAACAACTGTGCAGAGAAAATGCGACAAGTTTGCGTGATCTGCAAGTGTCAGCATTCACTTCCAGGACTTTCTATGGGGAAATCAACAGGTAAAAAGAAAAACACTTAAGCAAAAATAAAACAAAAAACGTAATTATTCCATAGAAGAACAAGAAAACTTTTAAAAACAGTGATGGTTGCCACCTCTACATGGCCAGTGCCACTTTCTAGAATAACATCATTCTCGCCTTATTTAAGTTTTGCAAAATTTAGTACCCTTTTCCAAGACTGGCAGGAACTTTTTGGCACACCCTGTATACGAAGAGAGTTTAATAATTATAGTAATGTCAAGGGATTCCCTCTGGGAGGAATTCCTTCAAAATAATTTTCAATTTGCTTTCCAGAGATTCTGATGGTGCTATTGTAAGACCTCTTCCAAGAGCAAAAAGAATGCTTTCAGAAGCCACATGTTTGCCACATCTAGTTCAGGTATCCGTCCAATAGCCCTGTTGTCCTTTGATGCAAAGATCAAGATCTGTGAATTGTTGAAATGTGTGAATTCAAACGAATTAGCTGGATAGAGGATTGTAGCCATTGGTTAGTTCTTGCCCTGTTTGCGAGCTAATCATTGACCTTGTTTAGTAGGAAGCAGGTTATTCTATGCAGGGTTCGCACGCACCTTGAAAATCCTTGAATTTCAAATCTAAAAATTGAAGGCCTTGAAAGTCCTTGAAAATTGCATTTGGTGCTGGAAAGTCCTTGAAATTTGTTGTTCACAGCATCCAACCCAGATTATCTAAGCACCAATACGACAAATATGTTACTGGGAGAGAAGTAATGACATAAATTGGTTAAAAAAAGACAGGTAAAAACTATTCCACTGGTTTGATTTTTCCTTCAGTGAGTCCTTGCAAAATGTGAACTGTATCCTTGAAAGTCCTTGGAAAAGTCCTTGAATTTTTTTACCCAAAAAAGGGTACGCACCCTCTTTATGATTCTTAGCTCCCTCTAATGAAGATAAGTGTTCTGTTTTTGCAGCTTCTGCTGACTTTTGATCCTATCATCGTGGAGAAAGTTGCCATTCTCCTTCTCCACATGATGGTGGTAAGTTACAAACTTAAGGGACATCACCCCACATTGAAACTCCATCCTTTGAATTCACAGGAGTTTTTTAAATGCAGTAACCACCTACATGTAAGTTAGAGATGGGACTTGCTGGAGTCTCCTATGTTTCAGTATTTGGTTTGTAATATAGCCCTGCTCTTTTTGGCGCTGGTAAGAGAATTGCATCACCAATGCCTGGGAGAAACATTGAATGAAATAAACTTTGCATAGCACCATTTCCCAGAGCTCAATGGTGCTTTACAAGACTGAGTGAGGGACTTCAGCCAGACTGCTTATGGGGCATATTGCAGCCGTACAGTTCCCAAACTCATGTTTGAATAACCAGTAGAATTCAAAGGTGCCCCTAGAACAGAAGAAGTGACAGATCGCCACAACAGGGACTACATCCCTACTCTCTTCGCACAGTGTGGGTTCTTTAATGTACCAAACAGTTGCTGTGAGACAGGGCATATGGTTTATCCTCCTTATCTTAGAAGACTAAAAAGACGAACCATTTGCAGATGCCAGTACAAAGACAGCACTTTTTTATTCCAAGACCACTACAGTTACAATTAAGTTGAGCCTAGGCCACTGTCTCCTTTGTGTTGCAGGATAATCCCATCCTACCCCGGTTGTACCTGACAGGTGTTTTCTTCTTCATCATGATGTATACAGGTTCAAATGTTCTGCCAATTGGAAGGTACACAATGATTGTGTAATGTTGCCTTCACGGCAGCCATGGATCAGGGAGTTACTGTAGTTGGTAGTGCAGTTTTACACGTACTGATTGGTCAAAAATTCTCACTTCACTCACTGAACCCGCCAATAATTAGAATCAAAATCCACCAACTGAGAGTCGCTCGCCTGTGTTTTACTGGACTTGGCAACTCCATGTATTTACTTCTGGTCCTGATTGATTCATTTGGTGGTTTATTGTCTGCGTCTGTCTTGATCACCCACTTATGACACTCGTTGTAAACCACTCTAACACCTGAAGTGCATTGTTCGAAGAAGGGTTAGTGCTAATTTTGGGATAGGTCCGATTGAAACCAACAGAGCATTCCAAAGTTAAAAAGGATGCAGCACTACATAGTTTTCGTATTGTTGAAATTGGTAAAAATTTAACCCCACCACCAAAAAGATTGCATAACGGTCATTAAATAACGAAGTGTGGCCAAGAATGTCTCTAAATGGGAACTAGCATCTCCCAGATCCATACAAGATCTATTTTTTCACTCTGATCTTTAAAATCCTATTAGATGGTTGCAATTGAACTAAAACAAATTCAAACTTGATAAGCAAACTAATTTTGATGTTATCTTTCTTGTATTGTCTCAATTTTTAGAGGTTAAAAAAAAAAACAAAAACCATGTCCCCAGTCTCTGTTTGAACTTCGGATTGGCCTTGGTATTTATCCCAGTTTAGCAGTATCCCTGTTTTGAACATCTTGACCCTGAATATGAGGCTTAATGTTCGTACTGAAGGGAAGTAGGAAATCATTGACATGAATTGACTTCCTTAAGGTTTTATGAACCTTGCATGTCCTACAGTAAGAACTTGCCTGTGTTATAAATTCTCCACCTGGTGCTTTTCAGATTTCTTCAAGAAGTGCACATAAAGCAAGCATTTAGGACTGAAGAGGTAGATATTTGGATTCATTGCACTAGACGAACTACATGTAACACTTGGTATGAGTAAGCCGCCCCATATAACTGTCTGATGAATTGCCTCAATTTCTTCACAGAGTCAACAGTCTGATTTGTTCCAAAGGAGTATTCTTGGTCCAATTTTACCAGAAGCTATGGTTTGTTACCTGCAAAATCATGGTAAGATTTCCTATTATTTTAAAGCCCTACCCCTGTTGCTTAACAGTGGGGGTCTTGTCATCAAATGCATGTGTTAATTTTGTAACTGTTCTCTTCACAAGGTCATGAAAAGTTTGCACAAATCTTCTTGGGCGAATTTGACACACCAGAGGCAATTTGGAACAGTGAAATGAGGTAAGATCGTGGCTTTGGTAGATAGTGTCTTTGGTAACTCATTCATTCCTGTGTACAAAATGGATGAGTTGTTGTGGTGACGTAAATGTGGAACCAAGGTTGTTAAGCATGGAAATTTAATAACAAAATGACTATTTCTGCATCCAATTCTAAGATCACATGGTTTATGCCAAGATATTATTTAGCTGAGAGACTCATGTTCTCCACCTGGTGACGTTCATTTCACCTAGCTATTTTGTTAGTGTGTACAGTGGAAATGGCTGACATTATTGAGTTAACTCATAGAGCACTTTGATTTATATTTGTGAGTTAGCCTTCTTATTCTGTAATTGTGTGGTTTAATGTTTGCTTTTAGGCGCATGATGATCGAAAAGATCGCTTCTCATTTAGGAGATTTCACACCCAGACTTCAAAGTAACACCAGAGCTCTTTATCAGGTTAGAAATCCTCCTTTAATTCCATTCTCAAATGCCAACGTGTCTTAGTACTAACTTTACTATTTCTCACTGCCAATTTTCTTGAATATCAGAAGTGAATGAACTTTCCATCATATTAACCTGTAGAATTTGACAGGGCTATCCTTTTTGATGATTGTTCTGTTGAAACTGCAGGGAAATAACAACAGGAGTTTTCGTGCTGGTATTTCTGTGATAAATAGTTCCACCAACCCCGTGTTCCTGGTACACATTACTTCAAGGCCAGTTTCCATGCTACGATCTGTTGGTCGAATCGATTTTTTTTAGTTGATAATCAGCCCGGTTCAAAGTTCAAAGAAGCTGCTAGGTAAATGAAAATCAGGCCACAGCATCGGGTTTGAAATACACCTATGATTTGTACCCCAATGATGTATGGACAACAGATCAGACCAACAAATCACAAGGTGTGAACTAACTTTTTACGAACAACAAACAGCTCTGCAGCAAACGTCTCCAATAATTGTGACTTTCTCCTCGCAGTATTGTCCAATCCCAGCCATCTCGTACCCACAGCTGGAAAATGAATTGTTCTGCAACATCTATTACTTACGACATTTGTGCAACACGGACAAGTTTCCCGACTGGCCAATCAGAGAGCCGGTATGTGTTTAATGAAATAATTGATTTGAAATTTAATTGAACTGCAGCGGCGCCAGACTGTTCGTGCTCCTCTGGTCTCAGGTACATGCCTTAATTAATTTTCCACTTTGCATGCCAAATTCAAAGCAAGCAAGCAATGCAAATCTGGTATCCACATTTCTGTGATTTTTCCCTTTGAACATTGCGTTTTGTTTTCTTTTGGTGTTTTGTTAGGTTAAATTACTCAAGGATATTTTAGAAGCATGGAAAAAAGAAGTAGAAAAGAAGCCATCTAACTTTACTCTAGATGAGGCCTATGACATCCTTAAAGTTAAAAAAGACCCCTCAGGGTAAGAGGTTAGGGCCTTAATTAACAAACAACAGCACTGAGGTAAACCTAGTACGTTTTTGTTTGAATGATTATACCTGAGGATTTCATTCACACACTGAAAGTTAGAAACCACCTTCTATTTTTTAATAAACAGCACCAAGGGAAAGTACTGCCTATTAGTTTTCATTTGAATGGTCATACTTTAGGTTTTGATCAACAGACCGGTGCTGGAGTTTGAACCAGTTTGTACTAACAGCAAAAATTATAGTAAACAGCACCACAAGAAAAGTGATGCTTCATAGCTTTCACTTGAATGGTCAGACTTAAGGATTTCATTCACGGACTCAAAAGTTTGAATTACCTTGTACAGTATAATAAATAGAACCACAGGAAAGTACTGCTTAGTAGCTTTCATTTGAATGGTCACACTTTATGATTTCATACATAGACTCAAAAGTTAGAATTACCTTGCACAGTATAATAAACAGCACCACAGTGAAGTACTGCGCAGTAGCTTTCATTTGAGTGGTCACACTTATGGAATTCATCCACAGAATCAAAAGTTAGAGCTATGTTGTATAGCATGATAGATGGCAGTACAAGAAGATACCGTGCATTAGTGTTCATGTGAATGCTTTTGGTTCAGCAGAATTTTGTTTTGCAATAATACTCAAAATTCAAGTCATGCTGTTCGATTTATTATCTTGTGCATCGCTGCAGCTTGTGATGGCCATAGTCTTTGGTCTTTCAGAGCACACACAGCAAAACATGCTTTGTTAGCAAATGTTAGGTTCTTCGTCGAATCGTCATGCCAACCCCTGGGAGTTACATGTAAGGTCAAGAAAGGGCTTACGTTTCAGACTAGTTCTGTGTTCTAAGAAATAACTTTGTGATTTTTTGTCTTGATACTAGAAGCGTGGATGAAGCTAAAGTGAGGAAAGCCTACTTCAGAATGGCACAGAAATACCATCCGGATAAGAATCCAGAAGGAAGAGTGAGTGCATAAATGTGTGATTAATTAGAAGTAATAGCAATAATAGCCGCTCGGGGACTGAATAATTTCAACTCTCATGATAGTTATGGATATTTATATGTAATCTCAAATTTTGTTGTTGCTGAGGTAAATCTCTTTCCATACAGAAAACATATTTTGCCGTTATTTTCATAGACTTTCATTTTCAACGCATGTTTTGTTTTTGTTTTGTTTTTCTTGCAGGACATTTTCGAGAAGGTTAACAAAGCATATGAGTTTCTGTGCTCCAAGGATTCCCGAAAAGTTCAAGGCCCTGACCCACACAATATTGTGCTTATTCTCAAAGCACAGTCTATTCTCTTCAAACGATACAAGGAAGGTATGAGATAAAGAGAAATTGTGCAAAAGATATTCAATTTAATGGCTCATTTGTTCTCTGGACCTCTGTACCAAAGCCCCTTTAGTCCCTGTTGTCTTTGCTACTCAACACAGAAGTCCTCTTTGAGGCTGTGTTATGTTGCATTCTTCTGGTGCATCTCTGGGAAGTGTTGCACCTGGAACATCTTCCTCGGAAAGAGGGTTGAACCAGGAGAAGACTCGCTTTCTTTCTTGACAACATTTTAGGGCCAGTTTACGTAAACAAAGTCTAACTTAAGCCGTTGACACACGGTTCAACATTTATTGATCAACAAATGTTGCAGCTCTTGCACAACAAATGTTGAACAGTGTGTTATGCCATGTTGAATGTTGAAATAAGCCATTCAACTCGTTGAACATTGTTGAATGCAGTTGAACGAAAATAGAGACATGCTCTATTCCATTCAACAAGTTGCTGCAACATCGTTCAACATCTGTTGAGCAACAAATGTTGCACAATGTTGAACCGTGTGTCACCAGCTTTAGACCCTGGTTTGCAACAATCATTTTACCTCCAAACATTCTGGTCATGAGTTGCTTCAAGTAGATAGATGCTTTTCTCCTCTGCTCTTGCCCTCTCGACATTGTTTTTGACAATGAACAGCCAAAATGAAAATTATTTGGAACACGTTTTTGTGAAGTGCTGGTTAAACTGTCTGAATAACCAGTTCGCAAGTGATTCGCTTTTTACTACTACACATAGGATCCCAGAATGCACCTCACTCCATTTCCAGTCCCCCCTCTTTTCTGCAGTTGGCTAGTATAGGAATATATGGCTCCTACTTTTTTCAGAACTACAGCCCTACAAGTATGCGGGTTATCCCATGTTGATAAAGACCATCAGGATGGAGACCGAAGATGGCACTGTGTTTTCCAAAGATGCTCCTCTCTTGTCGGCCGCTAGTGAACTGGCCTTTCACACCATCAACTGCTCTGCTCTAAATGCAGAAGAACTCCGCAGAGAAAACGGAATTGAGGTATAGTGTAGCGGAATGTCTGAGAGCGTTGAGCTCTGGGACACAAAGGGGAGGACTGGGGACAAGCCTTGTTAGCAGTTGTTTTAACCTCTTGCTACTGACACAATGCATTAGTCCTGAATTGTTGGAAGTTCTAGCTAAAGTCATATCTTGTTGGAAAATGAGAAAAACGACTTTTCAGCATTCAAGAAAGAAGACTTGATTATGGCAGTAAAATACATTTACACATTTGAGAAAAAAAGGCATTGACTATTGCCTGCTTCGTGGGTGGCTGCTTTATGAGGCATTAGAGTTGCTTCATTTTTTGCAGGAAAAAATGTCTACCCACCCAATGACTGTCAAACAACAGACTGAGGCAACCCTAACATGTCATAAAATTTAAAATGGAGGCACCCAGGAAATTTAAAAACCAAAATACGTAATAGTCTGTTCCCTTTTTTCTCAAGTGTTCTTCTTTGACGATCACAGGAAGATGGGAATATGACTTCCCTTGATAAAAACAAATGCGTAGGTTACCCCCCTTCCCACTCTTAATAGAGCATCTTGAGAATGAAAATATTTTTGTTGTGAAAAGCACTTCAATAAATTTATTTGTGGCTGCCAACATGTTTCCTTTGACATGCTTTCTTAGGCCTTGCAAGAAGCTTATAGCCGCTGCTTAACAGAAATCAGTCGGTTTACAGAGCCGGGTGGGGTACCTGTGCAGGTGAGGCTAGTTTTGTTGTTATTATTTGCTGGGGGCCAAAAATGCTCTCGTAACCAACAAGCGCAGCTACAGATGGTGTTCCTGAGACATGAAACAGAGTTCTCGATTGTATCCTCTTCTTAATATACTGCCTCTTGCAGTTTTCTATTGCTTAAAAAAGAATTTCCATACACACCTTAAATCTTCCTCCTGTAACCTTCAGTTTTGTTATCTGCAGTGACCAACTCAAAGGCATCTGCTACTTTAGCCATTGCACACCCAATCTTAAAACAATACCTATTTTCTTTTATTTATTCCTGTACTGAATTGAATTGACTGAACTGAACTGATCTGAATTCATGGTTTTTGTGGTTGTGTCAGACTATAAGTTGATTGACATCTTTGAGGTTCTTATACCCTTTTTTTAGGTCTTAACTCACATTACAAGATGCTACACCGTGGCTTCTCAGTTTGAAGAATGTCGTGAGAAGATTACAGAGATGCCAGTTATCATCAAAGATCTCTGTCGCGTTCTTTATCACAAGGTATAAGACGATTCAGATTTGACTTCATTTGAGAGAAAATACATTTGACTGTAGCTCACAAAAATATCTGTATTGATTAAGGTATTGTACACGTGTGTACTCAGAAACCTCAATCTCGTTCCCAGGACCTTACCCTTTGTCCAAAGCATTGGGAAAAGTCCTGGAACTAGGTTCCGGTAAACTGTTTCTTTTTTTAACAAAATCGAGGCTGGAGTTGACCTTGTTATGACAGAAGCCTCATTTTTTTTAATGGAAATGCAAAGTAGTTTGCTAAAAGACAACATAGTTTACTTATGAAAAGCAGTGAGGCCTGTGTCACAACAAGCTCACTTCAGCCTTGCTGCCATACATTGGCTAGGTCATTGAGCACGTGACTGTAAAATGGCCTATTTCCAAAAAGCAAGTCCACGTTTATCAACCACATTAACAGCTTTCTTATACAGACTTGTTTTCAAGCACTATTTGACAAGAGCACAGAATGGCCGATTATCTTACGAAGATCAATACCCTACGTGTAAGAAACTGAAGCAATAAGCCAACATGTTTAATAGTATCATGATGACAACACATGTTCTCCTCACTCATGCTCAAGACACATAGGTACATGATATGCATTTACAATGGTCGAGTCAGTTGAAAGTATGAAATGACTGTTATCTGTGACTACCTTCTATCACAGAATCTTCCAGCTTTGTGTTCAGTAGCAGCTGAGTGCATCAGTGCTTTTTCTGTTGACTTCTGGCTTCAAACACAGCTGTTACAGGTACATTTACCTCAATGAGATGGAGTTATTTTCCTGTATTTTTGGTCACTTCAAATCTTCCACAAATGACCACATTTTTCTTCAATGCCGTTGTCATAACCTTCACAATCCTCATTACATCACTGGAAAAGGATTTCTCTCACCAAAAATTGTGCTCCACTGGCTCAGAAATCAAATCTTTTTATATTTGATTGCTGATGTCGGTTGCAATATTTAAAATCATGCGTGTAAATTAGTGGCAGTCTCAGTGCAATCGGAGTGTGGTTTCTTTTCACCAAATAGCCGTGACTTTGAACCTCCTGAAATTTAGATGCAGTTCTCCAGTGATGTACAATGTAACCCTTCATTTCACCCGTCACCTGTGCTTGCTAAGTCACTCAGCTATCGGTGATGATCATCTTCACGTTGACAGTGAACAAAACACTGGGAAACTGCCATCTTATGGCCGTGAAATCGCACCCAAATCACGCTTAAGAACAGCACAAGAAAACAGGAAACAAGCTTGGAAGCATGGGATTGCACCCAAATTGCACTTAAAAACAGCGCAAGAAATCGGGAAACGAGCTTTAAAGCATGGGTTGTAGCTGAGTGGGACATTGTATTGAAGTGCTGAGATCAATTCAGAGTTTTTCTACTCCTCCTCTCTTCGTAGGGTGGTGTTTTGTGGCATTTGCTCTTGTTCCTCTTCAACTACGACTACACACTGGATGAAGGTGGTGTTGAGAAAAGTGCCGAGACAAATCAACAGGTGAGTGTGAAATTTCAGGCTTTGTTCTGGAAAAAATATCCATTTTTATTTTTTTTACTTTGAACACCTCATTTTCTTTTGCAGGAAATTGCTAACAATCTTGCTCGTCTGAGTATCGATGCGCTGGCCAGACTTGGTGGATATTTAAGTACGTAAAAGTGTGATTTATAATAGAAACTAAACGCAGTGGTGTGCTATTTGGTCTGAAATCATTTGTTAGCATGCTAGTTCGATTTGAAATCACAAGTATGATTTAAAAACCAAAATTTCACGACATGAAGTTCAATTACCACTTTATTACACCAATTTTGAAGCCACACGACTTTTTTGTCATTATTAATATTTATTTGTCCACTTTTGTATGATTTCAGACCAAAACTTGACCATTTTGATGGCTAAACAAGGGATGCAATTTAGAGCCAAAAAATAGTGCAATTTGTGAAAAAATTGCTTTTTTGAGAGCCGATCTGACTGCAAGGATTACCATTGATTTCAAAATGGGTTTAATTAAATAATTGTAATTTTAACTTTTTTTCTCTTCCCTTTTCCTCTTTGAGAAATTCTCAATCTGCAGAGAAGTGAAAAGGTTTTTTTGTGTAATTGGCCTTTCTGAAAATTCCCATGAACTTCAACAAGCAGGCTAATCCTGGACTTGAAGAGTTGTGCAAATTAGCATTTTCTTTGTTGGCAGTGCAAGGGGATTTTAGATTTGGCACTTGCAGTCTATGCAGCAACATTCTACTTTGGATTTTCACACGTCTGTACTTAAGCTGCAATGTTTGTAAACAGTCAATGATAGGAAGTAACTCAAAAAGTAATCTAACTGCTATATTTTGCTTGAAATTTCCCCATTAAGATTTTGCCCAACTTTGATTTCCACAGTGTCAACTTTGCAGAACATGACTTGCATGGAATTTCTCTTATAGAACTTCCCAATGAATTTCTCTCTCCCTCTCTCTTGACCCTTCAATTTCTCCTCTGCAGCAACACTCTCTTAGATCACTGGAACTTCCCATCACTGGGATGAAAATTCTCATGCCCTTCTTAGGTGACCTTATAAGACCCAAAGATTGTGTGACAAAGTTTTGGAAGTCAGAATTGTAGTTGAAAATTTTTCTTTGTTTTGTGTAGTAAGTCCAGGAAATAGAAGAAATGGTTGGGCATTACTACACTTTTAATTTCTCTATCTTACACTTAAATTTAATTTCCACACTAAAACCAACCATTTCAGTGGATGAGAATGCAACCCCTGAAAATCCAGCCATTAGGAAGTCTCTGTCAAGCATGTTGACACCTTACATTGCCAAACAACTCAGCAATGATTCACCAAAAGAGGTTTGTAACAAACGTTGTTTCATCATAAAAGGATGTAGCATCACAAATAAACTACAGGATATGGAACAAACTTCTGAAAGACGTTGTTGAAATTAATTCTTTCGAGATTTTTAAGACTAAGATTTGTAAGTATTTTATCGAGCAATTTTAAACTTGTAGATATTATTTTTGTTGTTGTTATTTTAAACTTTTTGTAATATTTTTAACGTTGGTGTGATGTCTAACCACTTTAGCGACGTATTTTAAATGTAGATGTAGATGTTAATGGACATGCCTGGCAGTCATAAATTTCTCTAGAATTTCTTCGAAATGCCTCATGTCAGTGCCTGAAAGTATTTTATTTGGGTGTAGCTTGTGTGTGAATTGTTTTGTGTACATTCTACCAGATCCTGAAGTTGTTGAACAGTAATACGGAGAATCCCTATCTTATCTGGGACAACGCCACTCGAGCTGAACTTAATGAGTTCCTGGAGAGGGAACAACTCCGCAAGATCAAAACGGTAAATCATCTCCTGATATAATTTAATGTAAGCATTATTTTATTCTTGTCTTTCGTGAGAAAACTGATTTCTTGCCTCCTTTCTCTTTTGCAGGGTGATTGCGACTCATCATTTGGCGCCCGGTTCACTTTTTCAATTTTCAGCAAAGAACTTATTGTGGGCGAAATATTTGTGAGGATTTACAACGAGCAACCATTATTTCCTCTTGAGGTAGGAATCGCTCTGAAAAGTGTGTAGCTTTTGTGTGTAATACAATAGTGCTTTAATATGTGAATTGCAAGTAATCTCTGTGCACTTTTTGTTGGCAAAAAGTGCACAGAGATTGCTTGCAATTCACATCGTAAAGCACTATAATTGTATTACGCACAAAACACAATTACACACAAAAATGTGTAATACAAAACTATTGTATTACGCATTTTTTTATCTGGCGAAGTCAATTTACTCTTGCTTGCAATTCTGATCAGCGAGTTATTCCTAATATGGCCAGCACTCAAATCAACTTGGGAGGCAAAGGAATCCTTATAGTTTATATAAGTTTATCCTTAAGTCCCCCCATACATCAGTAAGTTCTTGGGTGAAAGCATCTTTTATATTAAGATTTTGGACATCTTTTGGTGCCAGCTAGATTACCCAGAAAAACTAGCTTTCTGCCTACCTTAGATAAATGAAAATCGAAAAAGCACGTCCATTTAGATTTGCAGTCATTTGAAAGATACTTAAGTATCCATGAGATTTTCAGGGCTTTATTAAATTCCATTATTTCTAACATCCTTTGGCCACCATCTTTGTAATCTGCTATCATTTCAGTCCACTTAATTTTATCGCCCTTGTAATCCCAAAGGAATTTAAAAAGATTTCAAATCATTTCTCTTTCAATGATTTGGAGCACGACATTGTTGACAACATATTGTAAACAAGTTGTGATGCAGCAAGAGCCTTTACCGATCAAGGTTAATCTTTTGTTTCCCCGATTCATTAAAATTTCCTCTTCCTTTTGAACCTTCTCTTCGTAATTCTTCTTCTTGCTTTCTTCATAATTGATGCAGAACCAAACACGTAGAGCCCTAACCTTGCTTTCTGCCCATTTAAGGTTTTTATCAGGGCATAAAATTTGGTTTGACCCCACCTTGGAGCCAATCCAAAGAGCTTGAGTTTTTTCCCAATCTAACCCATAAGCCCGTCAGCAAACGTCAGCAAATTTTTCCAATATATCAAACAAGCACTCAAGCAAATTTGCAGTACCATGTAAAAACAGCGTGGTGTCATCTGCATATTGACTGAGCTTACATGCACACAGGAAGTTTGGAGAGCACAGGAAAAAAGTAAATCCCTGGCTACATGTTACAACGTCATTTCAGTCAAGAGAGCAACTTAAGCAGTTGCAGTGAAGCCTGCGAGAAAAGATGCTTGACTAAGTGTCATTTAAATATTTACGCAAACGCTCTGATAGCATTTCTGTAATTTGACTGGAAATTACTACTGACTTTGGAGGACATTTGGTTCAAATTTCACACAAAGACATCAGGTCCCCTAGGTGTATATATATATATTAATATAGCATTCATTTATTGAGTTGCAATGATATTTCTTTGTCCCTTTACAAACCTTAGGCTCCGCTTAAATTCGCAGCAGATTTAATCGACTTTCTTGGATCAGAAGCACAGGTGGGTTTTGAAAATGTTCCTCAAATAAATTTGTCATGATTAACCTTTGACTTTGATTATTCAATAACATGACCTTGTGTCTGCTCCTTTTTATCTCCTTGGTCTCCAGTACCTTCACTCACTGATGGCTCTCACGGCTACAGAGCTGGATCTTAAGAAAAACCAAAACAGACTGGACACTAGTACTATGGCTCTTGAGGCTCTAAGAAATGTCATTAAGAACAATCCAGGTATAAACCAGAGTGCAATAATAATAATAATAATAATAATAATAATAATAACAATAACAATAATAATAATTAATAAATAAATAATGTTATTAATAATAATAATAATATTAACAGTAACAATTTATCAGACTGCAATGGCTTGTCCTTTGTGCTAAAATGAAAGTGCACAAGGTTGCAGAAATAGTTCTTGCAATGTCTTCTCGTAATGTAATTTTAGAAAGAATTTTCGTTTTATCTGTCTCTGAAAAACATCAGTGTCAGAGCAAATGGAGGAAGGAAATTATGAGTGTGTCTTTGTAATGCAGAATAGTCAAAGAGTTCCTGCATTGTTTAAACACTTGCATAGTTCACAATAAGGTGAGAAGATAGAAAGGCTTCAGTGGGGTAAGTAGTGTTTAAAAAACGAGCAGCAGTGTTTTATTGGGGTTTAAAAACATGAGGCATAGCCAAGTGTTTTTAGACCTGATAAAACATGTGCTGCTCATTTTTTGAACAGCTTCAACAACATTCCATGAAGAGCGTGGCCCTTTGGAGTCTGAACAATGGTTCAAATTGTAAGAGGAAAACATTTAATTTAGCATACAAGAAAAACAAGCTATGCTTTACTAGTATTCTTTAGATAAAGAATACTATCGAGGAGTGTTTTATTGGGTTTAAAGCTCATGCACGTGATGTTTTATCAGTGATTTGATAGGCTGTAGGCTCATGAATTACTAATTTTTTTTTTTAAAGATAAGTTAAGGTTCACACTGAAACCAGGGGGACAATCAGACATGGTATGATTCTTCTCTCACTGGTTTGGAGAGTTAATGAATGTAGCTTGGAAAGTTACAATTTGCGACCTAACATTTTAACACCCCTGCTCAATGTCTTCATCTCGGGTGATCTAAAGCTGCAACAAGAGTACTTTTATACGCTCACTAATTTATGACCTTTTCTTTTAATAAGGTGTAAATAGTTGTAAGGTAAATTAACGGTTCAGTGGGGTGTTTACCAGTTTACCAGTTTACTTAGTCTGCCTTTTGTTCCACAGGCACCGATGCGCAATGTATTGGACATTACAAGCTCATCTTCTCATTACTTAGGATGACTAAGGCAACAAAGCTTCAAAAATTTGCACTTGAGGTAAGATATGTAAAGTTGTGCAACATACATTGTTAGGTAATCATATGATTTCAAGTGCAATTTGGAATAAATAAGCACAAGTATTATTTTTCACACTAACAAAATTGCATGAGCCCATAGGGCTAGTGCAATTTGTGGTCTTAGAAAAAATTTTCGAGTGATTATTATTTTATTGTAAATTGCACGATTACTTATTAATAATATACATTCAACAATTTTGAGATACTTTTAAATATTAAAATCATCCACTCTAGCGCCGGCTTGTACGCTTTACTGTTTGTTTTGCAAAGTGTTTGGCTCTCCTGGCTGATAATTTTCCATTTCATCAGCATTTTCCTTTTCCAAATACCATGTTTTCTAAACAGGCAACCAAAAAGCAGTGCTTTTAATAGTGTTCTTGTTTTTTTAGAGCTGTTTTTGAGCTAAAAGAAAAAACCCTTGCAATTCGTTTGTGTACACGCCATCAAGAGGTCGCGTTTCATTAGCTGTCCGTGAGTTATTGACCAGTCAGAGTTAACTTTCAACTATCTGCACTTATTTCAACTGTCTGCACTAAGTTCAGGTCTCTGCACTCTGTCTGGGTAAACTGAGATGCTCTCAGCCAACAAAAATGGAGAAATTGTTGTATGTATATTATTTAGAATGCAAACAGAATTTCTTTGATTAAGATAAGGCTGATGACGCAAACCAGCGACTCGAGAACAAAAATACACAGACTATGACTGTTTCCATGGAAATGGTCCATATGGCAAAATCCTGACCACAAAAGAACCAATCAGAATGCTCAGATTTACCTCAAGACTACCTTGCCATAGAATGGTCACCTCAACATTAATATTGGTGAACACCATTTCAAAACGATTCACAGAATTGACTGGGACGCCAAGTGCGTGACGTACCATGCGAACTACACTGTACTATCCATGACTCACACTGGAAAGATGGTTTACTAATGGAGGATAAACTCCACTCTTTAAATGACTTCTTTTTGTGTGATATTCAAAGAGCCTAGACAGGTAACAAAGTGTCATCCTTCTTCTTTTTTTTTCTTTGCTGATCATTATTTTGCTTTTCAGGTGATCTCAAGCACCACAGCAAACAAGAACTGTGTTGCTAACATTGCTGACGCTGACATTCTTGGATTCCTGTTCTTAACGTTACACACGCTTCCTTCAGGTAATACCCTCCCCTCTCCCCTCCCTGCCCCCACTGGAGTGTTCTTTCCCAGCCCACTTAGGGCACTTTCTATTTGACAGAACTGACCAGCTTGACCTGTCATTGGGGTGGGCTAACTCTACAATGCCTTCAAAATGACACACCTCTGATGACATTAGACTTGCTCCAAGCATGCACCTTTGCTTTTGTTTATGCCTGTAGCTATGCTTTTGCCAATGCCTCTCATTTATTAGCAATTTTCGTTTCTGTAAACAGTATTCAACGTCCAAGCAATGGTGACTTTTTTTTCCTACACTTGTCTATGCAATTTTTTCTTACATTCAGCATGTGTTTGACAGCTTAAACTGTGAGATCATGTGCTTAAAAATTAGCGAAGTGGCCTTAAAAAATCTTAAAAAGTGCTTGAATTTGGATCAACATTTTCTGTACGAGCTAACGGAATACACCTGTATGTAACTCCCAGCCCCCCAAACTCAAAACTCAAACTGTTTTGTTACTCAAACAGGTTGAAAACATCTTTGAAGTTCTCCAGACTAAAAGTTGTTTTGATTTGTAGATCGCCTGTTGACTGTCGATACCATGCACGCACTGTGTTCCAACACAAAGCTCGTGAAGGAAACCATGCACAAAGGCAAGATATTGCAGAACTCAAATACATAAATTGGTATTGTGGGTTTTAGTGCAGTGGACGTTGGTGGGTTCAAACCCCAGCCAGACCAACACTTAGGGTCCTAAAATAATTGAAGAGAAAGTATCAGCTTTGTAAATGTCTGTAAATGGTTAGACTTTAAGTCTGCCCAGATATGATGATGAACCACAGGCCTCGTCTCAGAACCCTCGTTCCTAGAGCGTAGGGTACTAGGTCCCCAGTGTAGTGGTCCATCTCTGCCAAAAATGCAGGCGGTATGGGCCCTAATTTGGCAACTCGCCGTTGCGGTAACCCTGTGGTATTAATGTACAGCGAAACTAATAGAATACAATAACTAAAACCTTGAATGCAAAATACACCAGTTGGGAAGAGCACCTGCAAAGGGTATGGGGATTATGAGAGATCGGTGTTAGAATTGAAGGGGCATAAAGCTTTTACGATCTACACAATAATTATTTACACTGTCGTTTTATTTTCAGGTGGTCTTATATATCTACTGGACTTATTCTGTAATGGTACAAATCCAACTGTCCGCGAACGATCTGCTGAGCTTTTTTCGAAGATGATGTCCGATAAACTTATTGGACCCAGAGTCAAGATTGTCCTGTCCAAATTTTTGCCTGCCATATTCATGGATGCAATGCGTGATAGCGCTGAAGCCAGTGTGCATATGTTTGAAGGTAAGCCATTCCTGCCATGCAATATAAAAACCTGGCCGAATTATGTCACTTCCTGTTTTGCAATGCACCCCCCGCCCCCAAGTTTTAGATGATCTCGTCTCACATGGTTGCACCATTATTCTAGGCAAATTTGCTGTCAGTACTGGTTATCTTCATTTTGGGTAGAAGCTTATAACCCTGTCATTCTCCCGTGTTAGCTCCCACTATTGTAGTTAGGTCAGTCTATCTGTGTTATCACAGCAGGGTCATACCATGTAACTATGCACCGTTGTCACTAGAAACCAATCCCAGCAACTCAAACATATTTGCGCTTGTTAGTGCGAGTGTATTTCATTGGTGATTCTGGCTTTGGGTAATTCTGTGTTTGCCTTGCAACTTTGTGGTACTAAATCACGAACTGAATTTTAGGTTCTTCTCTCACACAACTTCTCTCACATGAGAAAACACTTAGCACCGATTGCAGTTTATTTATCCATTCATGTTTCATCTGCCTCTGTCTCAGCTAATCAAGAGAATCCTGAGCTGATTTGGAACTCAGAAGCTCGAGAGAAAGTCTGTTCAGTGGTGAAACAGCTGAAAGACAAGTACTAATTCATTTCATTTTTCAGTCATTTTGTCCTCTGTTAATGTCCAATGTCTTAGTGAGGGAAAAAGCCAAAGGTCTATTTTCACTTAAATATTGATAAGCTATTGATTTGTATTTCTCTTCTCAGACATTATGAGGCACAGAAAGACAGCCCTGACATTCAGTGGAAGGTGAGAACTCCCAGCACAGATTTAACTCTAAATCCAAAATCCCCTTTAAAGTAATAGAGAAGGGTCATGGATCTTTATGAGCTCTTTCAGAAGTTGATGGTATGCTGTCATTTTGGCACAAGAGACTGGATGCAATGTATCTAGCAGTCTTTACTTATTAAGTTGTGATCTCTGTTGTTTTTCATATCAGCTGCCTGAGGACTTTGAAGTGATGTTTGATGAAGCTGCTGGGGAATTAATTGTTGGTGGCATATATCTCAGACTATTTATCCAACAGCCAGCATGGGTAAGTCAGGCACGATGGGGGTTACACTGGACTTCCATCAGTAGACCTTGCAAGCATCGCTGGTGACACACGGTTCAACATTGTGCTACATTTGTTGCTCAACAAATGTTGAACGATGTTGCAGCAACTTGTTGAATGGAATAGAGCTTGTCTCTATTTTCATTCAACTATGTTCAACAACGTTCAACATGTTGAATGGCCTGTTTAACATTCATCATGGCATGACACACTGTTCAACATTCATTTTGCAAGAAGCTGCAACATTTGTCACCGGATGGACCACGTGACTAACACTTCATTTTCAAACTACGCCAGCTGATATAGTTTTGAAACTTCTCTTTTTGAGCTGTCGATCCATAATAGGCTTATCCGGGAGGCAGATCTTTGAAGACTCCTCCCTACCGGCCTGTGAGCTCATGACTGGCAGTCAATAAAGTCACTACTATTACAAGTTACAGTAAGGGATTTCAATACCAGTGGAGCATGTTCAAGTACAAGAAAAGCCATCAGCACTGTTTTTTCTCTTAGGTTCTTCGGAAACCAAAGGAATTCCTCGTGGCTTTGCTGCAGACATTTGTTGATATGTTGACCAAAGCATCCCCTAATGTAAGTTGATGTCAGCTGCGACTGTTACGTTTGTGGTGGTGGTTTTGTTTTATTCATTGCTGTTTAAGAAGTATGCCTGTGGCAGACCACCTTATAAACTGGGCTGATTTCGACGCAAATTTCATCACGAAAGGAGGCTCTGAAAAACAAACCAAAGACATCCAAAAACATTCTACTGACAGCTGTGCCTAAATAGTCTTTTCAATGTATCATGGCTTATATTTGTAAATACAGGGAAAGGTATTTGTTATGAACAACTCCTCATGCCTCACATGCAAGCTTCAAGTAATCGTTTCGTTTGAGATACGGTATCCTTTTTGACAGCAACACCGTTTGTGGTACTGTACTTAGTATTTGCATAAGCATTTAAGTTTAAGTTTATTTTTGTGTATAAAAGTTGTAAAGAAGATGGTGGCAGTTGGAATCCCATTTGAACGCCTCCAGGCATCTTGTTCAATTTTTTTCTTGCTGTTTCTTGATAACCTCATGTGACCTTACTAATCCTCTTGAACTGGTTTTAGGGAGAGTCTCTCGAGACTGTCACCCAGGCAGCACTGTGTCTCTTCACAGCCCAACCTCAACTTGCTGACCAGGTAAGTGTGCAAAGAATCAGTACCACCTTACACTGAATGACCTCTGACTGGTCAGCTTAGTTGGTACAGTACTGGACTAAACTTCAAGAGGCCATGTCGGTTTTGTTAACTTAATGTAACTTGTGCCGCCCATTAAAAGGGAAGTAGAAAATGGTTTGAAACCAGGAGTGACATACCTTGATCTAGTTTGATCATTCAGGTGAAGGTAGTCCTGAGAAATGTATTTTCTCCCGCTACGGAATGTACTATTTTGCAGTGGTTAGTTCGGTTGTGGAATTTGTCACTTTTTGGTGACTGAATGTGCATGAATATGTTGTGATATGGTACATAAGGAATTTTCAGCAGTTTGGTATCACTCGATGGCATCTAGGGTTTGTTTTCAGTTCTGTCAATTTTCTTTACTTTTGTTAGGTTTAATTGTATTTCTATAGTATTTAGCTCAAGTTAGCTGGAACAGCTTTCGATATTATTGTAATTTCTTGCAGTACTACAGTGTAATGATAAGTAATTAGCATATATCGCGGTCATGCTTTTTCTGTATATAAGTTTTTTTCCATTGCATTGCCCATGTATTTGTTACTGGTCTGGCTGTCATTAAACAAACACAGTGTCCATTCCTGATTCTTGTGTGCATGTGAGGATATTTAGTGTGAAAATGATTTGTTCGGACTTCACTTTGAGAGTGATTAGAGAACAAGGACTGTTGTTGCTGGTGACTGACATTTGAAGACTTGAGCGGAAGTCGTTTCAGAGTCAAGTGAACTCTGAAGATGACTTCCTTACTTGACTCTGAAGACAACTTCGACTTCAGGTTGTCGAAACGTCAGTCACCAACAACAGTCCTTCTCAGGACTACGCCCACCCTGATGATCAAACGACATCGAGGTTAACGGGAAGTCTCAAGAACAACATGCAAAATGTGCATTATCGTGTTGAGATTTAAGTTTGCTTGTAGTGGTCAGTGTTGAGACAATTTGTAATGGAGTCTTCTGAATCCCCAGGTTCCCAGCCTTGGTCATATTCCGAACATCGTAAAGAGCATGAGTTCATCAAATGATGGAGTCATAAAATCCTCTGTACAAGTTGTCCATATTCTCTCCTCTAATGAGGTAAGGCTGACAAACGATCTGGGTGTGCCCCAATTTTTTAATACTTAGTGTAAACATTCCACATTTTCATAAGAGTTTAGCCAATAGGTGTTAGACTCCATAATGGGGGCAAGCTTGTGGTGCAAGGCAGTGGTGGTCAAGTGGTTAGGGCATTGGACTTGAAGTGAGTGAGTGAGTGAGTGAGTGAGTGATTGATTGATTGAGTGAGTGATTTAGTGATCGATTGATTGATTGATTGATTGATTGATTGATTGATTGATTGATTTAGGGAATGAGTAAGTGAGAGTGAGAGTAAATGATGGATGGATAGATGGATTGACCGACCTTTTTTTATCAGATCTGTGTTCAAAGCTTGGCTCAAGTCAGCGATTGTATCAGCAACATGATCAAGGCTATGGATGCCAGGCCTGATGTCGTGGGTGCAGCTTGTGAGGCGCTGCACAAAATGTTTGAAAAGAATCATACAGAACTCGTATCACAGGTAGGCAATGACCCATGTCATAGGTAAGTGATGGATGCTGTGACAGAAGTATCAAATTGTTGTCTCGGGTAAAGAACATTTTGTTTCGCAATTAAACAACCACCGTAGTCTTTAAAGGCAGGTTGTTTGGCAAATAATAGTATGATGATGTGTCAATAGATTTTTCACTAGAGCACTAATTGGAGACAATACAGAAACCAAATCAATTCAACTTTTAGTTTCTTAAAACCACGGTACTCGGAGAGAAACCTCTCGGAGCAGAGTCGAGCTCTGAGTCCCAGGTTGGACCTCAGGACACACCAGTGAAAGGCGAGTGGCCTTTTCACTGCACCAATGCTGTACCCCTGTCGTGGTGTTAACAAGTAACTGCACTACATTTGGTGTCAATAAGAGGTTTTTTGTGATATATCTGTGTTGGTGTAAGTGCTTAGTTCTCTTATTTCAGGCTGTGCAGTTTGAGCTGGTCCAGTATCTGCTTGGCCTGTTAAATGGAACTTTAAAAGTGGAGAACCAAGCTGCAACAAAGGCGCAGATTGTGAAAGCCCTGAAAGCGATGCTTCGAGATCTGACGCATGGAGGCGAGGTATGATTTCAAATTGTTATTAGTGCTTGTTTCAAGGAAACTGCAGCAACTTATTTGACTTAAAGGAGGCACTGAAATAAGTACTAATGCGAAGCTTTCAGCCTTCTGATTGGTCTATTTTGCTCAGGAGGCCCTCTGATTGGTTAGATCACATAGTGCCCTTCTTAACTGCTTTGTTTTATTCCCCCAATACAAGCTTCAAAAGCAATGACCGGTTGCGTCGCGTCAAGAAAACGAACGCATGCACCTTATTGTGAAGCACTCTCCATATTGATGTTTATTTGTTTGCATTCAAATTAGGCCTGCTTGCCTCTTTGTTAAGCTCAAGAATATTAAGAGATAAGAATATTCTGATGTTAAGAATATTTTAGCTTGAGCTTAGGCGAAAAGGCGTAATTTGAATGGAAACAAAAGAGTATCAAAACGGCGACCACTTTGGAATAAGGTGGATTCGTTGCGGGTGAAATCTGGTGATCGTATTTAAACTCCGAGATATTTTATTTAATAATTGACGGTGCTTCAAATCGTACCATAACATAACCGTTTTGTGAGACTCTCATCAGTATGTGTTAGTGTCAGCCACCTTAAATCATTGCATATTTTTATCTACTAGCTTTCTCTTGTAATTTTGCAGATCAACAAAATTCTGGAGGCTTCTTCAGTGTGGGCCTCCTACAGAGACCAGAAACACGACCTGTTTATCTCGGACAAACCTGCTGTGGCCGGTTATCTAACAGGAACAGCAGGTGTGGCTGGGTACCTGACAATGGGGTCCTCCAATCCGGGTACAATATCCAGTGTACCGCCACCAGTGGACAGAGAAAGCTCAGTTGAGAATCACAGTTGACCGCCACGGTGTGGTGTGGCTGTGACACGATCATGTGTTGGGTCTCCTGCACAGGGGCTCGTAGAGTATTGATCGCTTTAGCTTTTGTCATTGGTATGAAAAAATCCGATTTTTGTTGGAGCAAGTTGATAAAAGACCTCTTTAGCTCCATATGATAATTTCCCAATACAGATCTGTCTCAGAGGATACTTTATCTTAGCCTCTTAGGCCATTTCAGTTTCAATAAAAACAGAACACTGACATACTGCGGTTATAAACACCATTAGAAGGAATAAAGTGGATTTGGTGTATTTTTCACTTCTCAGGATGTAGAAACATCCGAAACGTTAAGTTAGAAGAAAAGCATTTAACACAAAGTGTTTATAACCGCAGTACGTGTGCTGTCTCAGAGGAACTGTTACTTTTTCTTTATCCTTCCTGCGTGCAAATAGTAATCTTGGAAAGAAACAGATCGTCAAATCATGGTAATGTGGTCTGTATTGGGCAAACAAACAACGAAGCTAAAGAGGTATATAATTAACATCAATCGAAATTTCTCACCTGACGTTTTATATAAGAGAGATTAAGCACGTTACGGCAGACGTTACCACGTGACCAGGATTTTATTGTTTGTCATTTTCTGCTGATCCTGTATGTGAACATTATCTAGTTTTCCTCGACACAGCGAACTTATTGCGCACGGTTTTTAGATCGCTGTGAATTATTTGGGCACATTATCTGCCGTGATTTTGGTGCTGAATTTCTCTATAGATCGTTTTCACTCACGTGACCAGCGGCCATATTGGTTCAGTGAAAAAAAAAAAGAAAGTATTTGCGTAAAAAATGGAGTTCACTTCCCAGAGGGTAAGCTTGTACACAAATATGGCCGCCGTTCCTTTGTTTTGGTCGACAAACATGGCCGCCGTGACGTCATGTGAAAACGATCTGTTGCCGTGAAGACACGGAAATAAAAATTTCGCTTGCTTTACCTACGTTTTCAAGTCAAATATTTTCGATAATTAATATAAATCCCTCTTTAAGAGGAAAAATGTTTGATCAGAGAGCGATGCGTGTAATGAAAGCTGAATATCGTTTTCAAGTTCTTAACACAACTTAGAAAGATGTCACAATAGCCGACGTTATAACTGAGGCCTTCGTACCCTTGTTATTCAAAACTAACCTTCGTCAGCTTTGTTGTAGACCAGGTTTCGTTTGAGTTTTGAAACTAATTTCGCAGTGGTGCTAATACTGAGTCGTCACTTGTTTGTTTTATTAGTGATAGAGAGTGTTCTCAATACACCACCACATTAGGGAATCATGACTGTTTCGTCGGTGAAGTAACCACGATATTTAATTTATGAAGAAAATTCACTTCAATTGCTCGGATAGAGCTTTTAGTATCGCAAACTGCAGTAGCTAGGAAATTTTATTGTTTACCTTTTCTTGAATATGTGAACTTTTTTAGTAACTTGAGGAACCTTAAGAGACTGCCTCAGGAATTTTGCTGTTTTGTCGTCAAAAGTTTTCAAAACATTTCCTTATTGCCTTTACTTATGCGTAAAATACGTATTCCTTTTGATTTAAGAGAGAGATGTCAAATGATATTTTGCAGGGGAATCCATTCATGGTACATTTTTGGCCACGCGAGAATTTTCCAGTTGCAACAATCCCATACTTGGCTATCCGTATCAACAGAAGGCGGTAAATAGGCTCAGTACATTAATTATGCCTTTAGTAAACAAACTGCCCCATTATTTTTGGGTTTCCACTGATTTGAAGAGATCTTTTGGGCACTGCAGAGGGAGACCGAAATGGCTAACAAAGCCCCTTTGGAAAAACGGAGGTTTCTTGGGTACTATCGGGATACCGAAATGAATTCGGCAGTACTTGGGAATAACGAAATGAATTCGGCAGTACTTCGGAATCTTGAACAAAATTAAGTCGACGATTGACCGTGTAACTTGTTCAAGAAAATATGTTGTTCTTAGTCAAGTGTGTTTCCTCTCTAACCATTTCATCAGTATTGCCACATCTTGAAAGGAAACATTTTTTACAGAAGTTATTCGTGTAACAGTATTAAAATGATCTTATGCCGTAGTTTGAACGAGATTGGTCCACATTTAAGTCTAATAAATAAACTGTAAAATAACGCGAAAACACATTGCCTTTTATACCACAGGTCGACAAAGAGGAGGAAAAAAATCTATTTTGTAAAATGAGGAAATAAAAAATGTAACACTTGAGAAAGTCTGCAGGTCTTTCCTTTTGCAACCGTGGGAGATTGGGGGGGAAAAAACAGCATGGCCTGGAACCAAGGGTATGTCGATGTCTACTCCAAATTCAAACATCTTAAAAAAACGTATTATCGCAGAAAAGTTTCTGCGCAATGTCTTGCATTTGCGCATTTGGCATGAAACACGTTAGAAAGTGTTTTGGGAGTTTGTTGGTGAATGTAAAAGCAGTGTCTTTTCCTCGAACGCCCAGTTGTGATTGTTTTCTCGTTTTGCAGTTTGTGAAAGTATCGCATGGCAAATTAAAGCATGTCGAATTTAGAATGACCTCTGGCCAATCGATATTTAAAAAAATCTGAGTATTAGAAATCACCAATCGGGATTGAAATAGAAGCCGGCTAAAGATCAAAGTATAAGCAAGTTGGCTTTGCTAAAAACCGGCTGGTTTAGACCTTTGAAAGCTTTAATATACTGTTATTGTAGATTCAGGGACAAGAATTACCTTATCGAGGATAGGTCACTGATACAATCAGCAAACTGACTCAAACTTGTATGTTAACAGTGTAATAAATCAAGAGGGCACGAGGTCAGTGAGATACATCCCCCATACATGGCTCTATAGATGATGTTTTTCAATCTATTTTCAGTACGAGGTCATCAAAGCAGTTATTTAAAGGGGCTCTGTCACGGAATGTTTGAAGCTAAAAACACAGATGTCCTTCTTTATGACCTTCACTTGTGCCCAAAACATTCCTTTAAATTGAGGAGTAGGGTATCAAACGATATTTTGCAGGAAGAGTCATCCATAATATACTTTTGGCCATGTTTTCAAGATGAGGAGCAAAAGTTTGAAAATTTTAGGATAAAATCTTGAAAATATAATCCATGTCCATCTTTGCCATTGTTATTGAACAGAAAACAGTGGATATAGTCTCAGTGCAGTAACATGGTCTTAAATAAACCAACTGCGGTTTTGTATTTTGGGTTTTTACTGATTTGGAGACATCTTTTAGCATTCTACAGTAAGGCCAAGATAGCGTGACAGAGCCCCTTTAAGGAACTGGCTGCTACTGGTCAGTCTTGTGACATCTGAACCGCGCGTTCAATGGGCGCGAAATTTAAAAATAGATCGAAAATAATTAAATCACAACCCCGGCCTATTAATAACATCAGTAGGCATAGTTATATTTTATCCTAGTTATAGTGTTGTTTTCCTCTTGTCCTTTTCGAGGTCATAAGTTCGCCTAAGGGAGCTCCAGCCTTCCAGAGTACGTACGTACGTACGTACGTACATACATACATACTTTATTGACTTTCCCCAAGGGGGCTTTACAAAGTCAATATTAATACAAATATTTTAAGAATATTCCTATTTACAATTAAAAATGAAAATAACAAAAACAAGATTCTATGAATTATAAAAATATGTAAATATAAAAATTACAATTCTTTAAGTAGTTTGGTCCTCAGGCGATTTTTAAAAACAATGACGGAATCACACAGTTTGAGAGAATAATCTAAAGAATTCCATAAATTAACTATTCTGTAATTTAAAAGGTAATAAGAGTGATTATTGACCAACACCAGACTTCTGGTCCCCTTCTTATGTCACCTCAGGGCAGGGGTTCGAGAGGGATTCGAGTGGGGTTCGGGCGGGATTCGAGCAGGGTTCGGGTGGGGTCAATAGAACTCCGCTCGAGCCCAATTCGAACTTCGCTGTAACTCCGAGAACTCTTAGTTAAACAATATTCTGTATGTGAGTGTTGATATCATAGCTTAAAAAGGAAACAGTTTTCGTTCTATCTGTACTGTGAAATTCATCAGAAATGTATTTCCAATATATTTTCCCGCTAACTTCCTCGAGGCGTAAATTATCACGTTGGAATTAGCTTCTATGCAAATGGTATGCTAATTTATTTTGCCCACGTTGCTGAAGGCAAAGGAAACACAATATGGCGCTTCGTGAAGTTGATTTTCGAGCTTTAAAGTCTTTTCCATGGAGTTTTTGCCTCATTAGTTCCTTGTTGACGTTTTTCCTCCTGCAGCAGAGCGTTTGGGAGAAAACGGAAAGACCTAAAGGTTCTCCTGGCCGTTGTTGAAGAAAACGAGAGCCGGCGTGCATGCATGGACGACATAACTTTGAACCTGACTATAAAAATTGGAGGATTTCAGTAGAACGAAAGAAATTCCCAGTTTCTTACAGGTACGTTATATTATAATAGTCTTTCAACCAGTGATGCATTCAGGTTGTAGCAGTACTAGGCTACGCCTACCTTCTAGTAGTAGTTGAAGAATTTTAGTTGCTATTCAAGCGACCATTAAATTTTAGTGCCTGGTGTCAAAATTCATCACTTCGCTTCGATCCCAGTTGCAAAACATAAACATGTACACCGGAAATCAAACTAAACTCAGCAAAGCGCTTTCGAATGGTCTTAGTGTTAAATTTCATCCCAAGACTTGAAAGCTTGATCGACCATTGACGGTTACAAATATAAGAGTACCACGTATGGGAAAGTGTGAACCTGGACGATTTTCTCGTGCATAAATGTTTCCTTTGGTTCGAGTTTTGCTCCACGGAAAACAAAAGGAAGATGATCATGGAGAAAATGTTTAGTTCTTAGTTCCAATTAATAGAATAAATGACACATTCGTTTGATGACCTTTTCGTTTTATTTTTCATCCCAGGATTAAGCAGTGGACCAGGAACCTTCAGGAGTCAAAACGATGCAAGAGATATAGAGGAAGACAGTTTATGTTTATCGCAGAGGCAAGTAAAGGTACAATATCTAGTTTACAGGAGGTACGTTTTTACCTGTAGGGAGACGTGGTGGCTTGAGAGGAGAGGAGGGGAGAGGAAAATGGGTCCCTTGGGGAGGGTCAAGCCTTCAAGGAAAGGGAGGTTAAGGCTTCTTTTTTTTGCGTTGGTTTCTGGAAATCACGGAGAATTCAGTGTGAATTAAGGTTCTCGGAAAAAGGGGTAGGCTATGAAATTCTTAAAAAAATAAAGAAAACAAACAGAAAGAACAAGACTTTGCCAGCCCTCTCCGCCTCGTCTTCCCCAAATGAAGACGTACTTTCTATTACGAATAGCAGCTAAATATTACCGTATTAACCTCTGGTTTATAGGCCTCACTTGTTAAAAGCGAAACGGGTGAACGTGGCTAGGAATGCAAAAGCTTTCAGTATGCAAAGCGCGATTATATGCGCAAATAAATGCGGTGTTTTGTAATGACAAAATGCGGTGGGTCGCAGTTCGTGTTGGGTGGTTGTTCAACTGTAGCTTTCATTTCTGTGGCTTAAGAAGATTGCAAGATGGAGGGCAAGGTTGCGCCTTAGAACGCGGCTTAGACGTGGATAAGTGAGGCCTCAACACCATGGGTTGAAATGGTAATCCACTGAAGTAGAGACGGACCACATTTACAGAGTGCTACGGGTGAATTACAGCAAAATTGCGCAAGAGTTTTCATGCACAGCGAGGAAATCAGAAGCGCAATAAAAGCATTTTGCAACGCAGCCAGTTAGAGCGAAACAAAATTCGGGCATGTGTTGAGAAATTTCCACCCCCCCTCCCCCAAAAAAAAAAATCCCACTCACCCAGTAACTTTTCACATGGTCCGCCTTCTACACCAACAACGGAATTCAAGCAAGAAAGAAGAAGATGATCGTCGCAGAAGCAAGTCAAAATGAAATAAGCAGTTAACGTCGGAAGGAGCAGCTAAATATTACCGTATTAACCGGCCTGTTGCCAAGGCCACACTTCTCGTGTGAGAACAGTTAGCGCTCGGAATGCAGTTTGTTTCCAGTTGCAAGCTTCAGCTACGCAAAGCGAGTATAATTGCCTGCTAGTTGCAAACGGTGGAACTTCGTTCATACAGCCATTGACGAACCATAAAATATCAGGGGTAGCATAAGTAGGGTAATGTGTATTATGATTGCCTATGGCGAACGGACAACACTTGAATTAAGGTTGTATCAAGTGGGTTGGTAGTATTGGCAGGACAGTGTCAAACTGTGATCGGCTATAATTAACTGGCGGACCGTAAGATTTTTTTGCCTCTCAACTGACGGGTTAGCATTAAATTTATTCTTATTAACAACTGGTGGACCTCTTAATTTTGGTCGGTCAAGGTGTGATAGTGTTAGCGGGTACCGGTAGTGTCCAATTCTGATTTGGAATCAACTAGGAGACCATCGAGGGGGTGGTAGCATTAATGGGTTGGTGTCAAGTTACGATCGAGAATAACTGGCGGACTACGAGTCTATGGATGTGGGGGTGGTAGCATTAATGGGGTAGTGTCAAATTATGAGTGGCATCGAGTAGCACACATTGAAGTTTCGACTGTATCAAGGGGGTGGTAGCATTAACGAGGTGGTGTCAAGTTACCTTTGACAATAACTGGCGGACTATGAAATAATCGTCGTATGTGGGGGTGGTGTCTTTAGCGGGATAGTATCAAATTATGACTTGCATCAACTATCAGACAATGGAGTTTCGACTGTATCAAGGGGGTGGTAGAATTAACGGGGTGGTGTCAAGTTACCTTTGGCAATAACTGGCGTACTATGCAATGATCGTCGCATGTGAGGGTGGTGTCCTTAGCGGGATAGTATCAAATTATGATCGGCCTCAACTAGCAGACAATGGAGTTTCGGCCGTATCAAGGAGGTGATAGCATTAACGGGGTGGTGTCAAATTATGATTGGCAATAACTGGCGGACTTTAAAACCTCACTTGTATCAAGGGGGTGCTAGGGTTAGGGGGTAGTGTCAAATTATGATTGGCATCAACTAGGAGACCATGCCGGAAGTTTCGGCCGTACCAAGGGGGTGGTAGGAACTTATGATTGGCAATAAATGTCGGACTGTGGAATTTCGGCGGGGTTAAGGGGGCGTTATATGAAGGATTACAATAAATAGGGTGCAAAGAGCCCCACTAACGGGGTCATTTCAAGCCGAAAACAGCAAATTGGGAACCCAAAAGTGGTCGTTAGTCCGTTATTTAAGGAAGTGAACAAATCCACGTTTTGTGGACGTGTAAAATGGTCAACATAAAAAAGGTGGTTGTGTTTACTGGCTGGCTGTTTAACGGAGTTCCACTGTAGTTGTCATTTCTTTACCGTAAGGAGCAGGCGCAGGGCAAGCATGCGCGCTAGGATGCGGCTCATTCTAGGGCAAGGTCTGTACTCTACGGCCGGGTTAATACGGTATATTTATAGAGACGGACAATGAGGAGAATTTATGGGCTGGGAAGGGGCAGCGCGGGGAGCGGAACAAGGGGGATTCTATTTCAAATTTTGCGCTAAAAATCACGCACAGAGCTAGCGAGTGAGCGCGCACCACAGAACAAAAACGATCTTAGCTTAGCAACTAAACTTGCTGCGCAGCAGACAGGAGCGAAAGATAAGCCGTTCCGCATCTTTCTCCACGCAATAAATTTTCTAATGGTCCGTCTCTTACTGTCTCGCAAACCCCCGAATTTCAAAGGTTAGTTTTTAAGAGACGTTCGTTTCATGCACCACTAGTTATCGGCTAACAAAATGACAGAATCGAAAATAAAATTTGAGGCAACTAAATGTAACTTGCTAATCGCTTGTTTCACGGTGTATTCACTAAAGCGATAGATTGCGACGAGTTGACTGCTTATTGCAGCTTGTTTTCATCAGGCGTTGATGTTGATTGATTACACTTGAACGTAATATAAATGGTGAAGCGTTGCGCTTTTCATAGTGTTATCGTCTTTTAAAGCAAATGAGTTAGGAACAGTTTTGTATTGATTTGCATCAACTTGTACACAAGAAGCAATGAAATTCACGTTTTGCTTGTCTTAAGAAGTCCGTAAAATTGACGACTTTCAACAGCTTTCAGTTTTTGTTAGATCGTTTAAATATACCTTAATAGACATGGTGATCGTTTTTCTAAAACTGCATATTACTTTGCTACAAATCACTCGTCGATGTAGGTTCTCAATGCGTACCAGATGTCACGGTAATGATTCGTTAATTTTTCGTTCATGGAAAAGGTTTAAGCATATAGGATTGCTGAATTGCTCCTCAAGACGATCCAAAATTCGAACTTGGACACCATTTATGTCATGTTCAAGTATAATCAGTTGACCTCATCGCATGATGAAAACGCACCGCAATAAGCAGTCGAAACGCCTTGATCTATAACTCAAGTGAATACATCGTGTTACGAGCTATTAGCTTGTTGCCTTTAGTTGTCAGTTGAATTTTATCTTCGATTTTTTTCAGCTAACGAGCTAGTAGTGTATGCGACTAATTGAATCGTAAAGCAAAGGAAGACAGATTCCCGAAAGTAGTTTAATTTATAGCCTTTAATCAATAAAACATTTCCCTTGTGAACATGCATCAGCTAAGGTGACCTTTGACCCCTGGTCTAAAAAAAAGACTTAGAAAAATACGGCGTCCCCAATACGCATGCGCCGTATTTTTTAAAAAAAAATTTTCAAAGAAAGTTAAGTCTTTTTAACAAGCACACAGAAAAATAAAGCAATGTAAAGTCAGCTTGTATTCTTTTATTTCTTCATTGTAATTAAATCTTGTTACTACATTGAAATCAATAAAAGTTTATTGTTATTCATTTCATGTTTACAATTAAGTACTATTTGTCAAAGAGAATTTTTTTAAAAAGTTGGCGCATGCGTACTTTGAGCGCCCGTATTTTTTCTAAGTCTTTTGGCGGGAAAATTTATCAAAATGTGCACAGCGTTTCCCCTGACAACTTTTTTGGCAAAAAATATAATAAGCCCTCCCTCCTATTAATTTTATCTCGCGAAGAAATTGACGTACCATTTCGTGCACGAAATTCTAAGAAACTTAAGTGCTACACTAGATGGACTGAACAAGGAGGACGTGAAAATCAACATGGCAAGCTGCGAAAACCTCCCTCTAACAACTAAGTCGAAAATGCGTTTTTTGTACACTTCCCACGACCTACCCTCTAGAAACTTGTTCCGACAAAAGATATTTTCCTACACTTCTGCTCCTGTTCATTAACTTCAATGTTTCAAATACTCTGCAGCTTTGCCATGTTGGTTTTCATACGAGAGGTTCTTCTACCGGACAACAACTTTCGTACGCTGGGAAAAGCACGCAAAAGAACTGGTATAAAATGCGTTGCCAAAGTGCTATGCCCTCTGAATGTAGCTAACTCGTAAATTCTTGACTGAAGTGCAAACAAAGCTAACATCACAGTAAATGTATGTGATATTGACTGACTTCGAACCTTTGTAGCTATAATTTGGTGCATTTGGAAAGCCAAATTATAAATGAAACCTTTTGTCCCATATTTATTTTGTCTCGAAGAATGCTACCACGAACGTTTGGACATTTTTTCCGACGCCCTTTCTATGTTTTCAAGAGGTAAATTGTTTGTTCAGTGGTTGCCAAATTTGAATATTAACTTGATGTCAGAGTTTGCAAGCACAGAATATGTAGCACGAGGTTTATACATAAAAAATTCCCATTTTTCCTTCTGGTGAATGACAACAGATTTTGAAAATTATTTTGTAACTCTGAAAATCCGTCTGGAAAAAATAGTTTTTCAACTGTCAGAAACAATGACCTATTTCAATTCTACATGCGGAAGAAAAGGCCATCAGCTGTCACCTATTTTTATCCTCCAAATAATCCTAGCGTTGCCTTGCAATGGTATAGTCTTTCGGGAATCCAAATTATATGTAAATGTATGCGAAAGTACAGCTGAATTTCGGTTGACGTGAATGATATAGCAGACTTCAAAACAATTTCGTCATTTGAATTACATTTTTCCTTTCAAAATGCACCAAATTGTAGCTACAAATGTTCAAGGTCGATCAAAATCCCATACATAAACTGGAATGTGAAGTCTATCGCGCAACCAAACGGTTGTAAAGCGAGTCGCCGAAGCGTTGTTTCTTCTATTTTCCAGTAGAAAAGGTCTCTTCCTCCAAACTAACTATAAGTAAGAGATCATCATGCGACCCTAATGTCTGTTCAAGTTTTCAAAAAATTGGGTATTTTAAGCCCTGTTCTTCACGTTTCCTTTTATTGGATTCTTAATTTGACTAAGTCCCCAACCCACCAAACATGAAAGAAACGAAGGTTATACAGACCAGGGAAAATAAACCAAGCCGAAGTAAGCATAGCTGGTTTTAATTTGTTACTGACATTTCCCTCGACCGAACAAAGTAAGCATGTTCCGAACAACTAAAATCGTCGTCTCCTATATGGACTGTCGCACATTTATTTCTTAGTGTTTGTATGGACTGTTGCGCGTCTGTTTCTTAATGTTTGTATGGAAAGTTGCACATCTATTTCTTGGTGTTTGTATTGACTGTGGCTCGTCTTTCTTAGTGTTAATTTGCATGAAATGTTGCGTGTATGTTTGTTAGTGTTTGTATGAACTGTTTGTTTATCTCAGTGTATGCACGAACTGCTGCTCTTACTTAGTGTTTGCATGAACTGTTGTGCATCTACTTAGTGTTTGTGTTAACTTTTGCGTTTCACAGTGTTTGTATGAACGGTGAAGTACCTGTTGCGTATCTCTTAGTGTTTACATTAACTGTTGTGCATCCATCTCTTACAGTAGTGTTTGTAATGAAGTGTTGTGTATCAACGGTTGCGTACCTGTTGCTCATCCCTTTCTTGGTGGTTGCATGTACTGTTGCGCATCTATTTCTTAGTGTTTGTATGAAGTGTTGCGTATCTCTGTTTGTATGAGCGGTTGCGTACCTGTTAGGCATTTCTTTCTTAGTGTTTGTATGAACTGTTGCACATCTTTCTTAGTGTTTGCATGAACTCTTGGTCATCAACTCAGTTCCGTCTTAGTGTTTGTATGAAGTGTTGTGTATCTCTTACTGTTTACTTCAACTGTTGCGCACCTCTCTAAGTGTTTCCATGGACTGTTTCGCATCATTTCTTAGTCTGTTTGAAGTGTTGTATATCTCAGAGTTAGTATGAACGGTTGCGTACCTCTTGCGCATCATTTCCTAGTGTGTGCATACACTCTCGCGTATCTCTTTCTTAGAGTCAGTTTGCATGAAATGTTGCGCACCTAGTGTTTGTATGAAGCGTTGCGTACCTCCAGGTGTTTGCATGAACTGTTGCGCATCTATTTCTTACTGTGCGCATAAATTGTTGCATATCTCTTGGTGTTTGTATAAACTGTTGCGTATCTCTTTCTTGGTGTTTGTAAATGTTGTGTATCTCTTAGTGTTCGCATTAACTGTTACGCATCTATTTCGTAGTGTTTGTATGAACGGTTGCGTACCTGTTGCGCATCATCTCTTAGTGTGTGCATGAACTGTTCCGTATCTCTTAGTGTTTGTATGAAGTGTTGTGTATCTCTAAGTGTTTGCATGAAATGTTGCGCATCTATTTCTTAGTGTTTGTATGAAGTGTTGTGTATCTTAGTTTTCACCTGAACTGTTGCGCATCTATTTCTTAATGTTTGCATGAAGTGTTGTATATCTCTAGCTGTTTGCATGAACTGTTTGGCACCTATTTCTTAGTGTTTGTATGAAGTGTTGTGTATTTCTTGGTGTCCACATGAACTGCTGTGCATGTGTTTCTTTGTGTTTGTATGAAGTGTTGTATCTCTTAGTGTTTACATGAAGTGTTGCGCATCTATTTCTTACTGTTTGTTTGAAGTGTTGTGTATCTCCTAGTGTTCACATGGGCTGTTGTGCATCTATTTCTTAGTGTTTGTATGAGGTGTTGTATATCTTATATTTGTTTGCATGAACTTTTTTGCACCTTTTTCTTTGTGTGAGCATGAAGTGTTGTGTATCTGTTAGTGTTCACATGAACTGCTGCGCACCTGTTTCTTATTGTTTGTATGAAGTGTTGTACATCTCTAGCTGTTTGCACGGACTGTTTCACGCCTATTTGCTAGTGCTTGTGTCAAGTGTTGCGTATCTGTGGGTGTTTGCAAGCACTGTTTCGCATCTATTTCCTGTATTTGTATCAACTGTTGTGTATCTCCAGCTGCTTCCATGAACTGTTTTGCTCCTGTTTCTTAGTGTTTGTGTGAAGTGTTGTGTATTTCTTAGTGTTCACATCAAGTGTTCCGCATCTACTTCCCAGTCTTTGTTTGAAGTGTTGTGTGTCTCCTTCTGTTCACATGAACTGTTGCGCATCTATTTCTTGGCGTGTGCATGAACTGTTTCGCCCCTCTTAGTGTTGGTATGAAGTCTTGTGTGTTTCTTAGTGTTCACATGAGCTGTTGCGCATCTGTTTCTTTGTGTTTGTATGAGGTGTTGTATCTCTTAGTGTTTACATTAAGTGTTGCACGTGTATTTCTTACTGTTTGTTTGAAGTGTTGTGTATCTCTTAGTGTTCACATGAACTGTTGTGCATCTATTTTTTGCTGTTTGTATGAAGTGTTGTATATTGCTAGCTGTTTGCATGAACTGTTTGGCACCTATTTCTTAGTGTTTGTATGAAGTGCTGTGTATCTAGCTGTTCAGATGAACTGTTGCACATCTATTTCTTAGTGTTTGTGTGTGCAGTTGAGTACCTTTTGTGCATCTTTCTTTTAGTGTTTGCATAAACTGGTCCGCATCTATTTCTTAGGTGTTTGTATGAACTGTTGCGCATCTCAGTGTTTGTATGCGCGGTTGCGTATCTGTTGCGCTTGGTCTGTATAACTTATCCAGTTTCCATTTTTATCAAGAAACAAATGACTTAAAATAGCGATTGGAAGGGGAAGGCTTTGCGGCATATCAAACATTAGAGTTTTATGATGAACCCAGTTTTAACAGGACAAGAGAATAAAGGCAATTCTCCAGGTCAGAAATGTTTCCGCCATTCAGGCATTGACAGGGACCAAGTTGGAGGAAGGGAGGGCGGGCTCCCCTGCCCCGTTAAGAAAATGTAGCTCTTTTTCGTTTTATTTTTATGAAATGACTACGAAGATGACTAACATTTTAAGCTCTTAAGCTGGTTGTAAATTGAGTTTGCGTTGTCACGAGACTAATTTGTTCCACAGTGACATAGGCGAGGTTCTTTCAAGACTTGCCACAAAGAGAACACACGAACTTAACCTTAGTAAGCCTTGTTGTCGTTTCAAACGACTTTGGAACATTTAGTGATGACTTTTAGTGATGACTTCCAATGATGACTTCAATGATGACTTGCTTTGCGTTCAGATTGACTCTGGGTTAAACCAAGTGGTAGATTGCTTCGTTCTGTGGTTGACTGAAAGGTGTATTTCCATCAATACGTGATAGGCTCCATCCTTTATTACTTCGGGTTTGCTTTTACGACACTCAATTGAAACCCACTCTTAATATTCTTCGGCAGATGACTTCAAATCTGGCTTAGTATGATTACTAAACTCATTTATTAGTTATTTCATTATACTTGAAATTTTGATCCGGACTTTTAAATTCTAATGTTTCAGTTAATGAAATCCTTGTTTAAGTAACCTACAGGTATTTTGACTATTGGTTTTTATTAGCCTTTGATTAATTTGTTTGTCGAAATATCAGACCGTCAGTAACTTTCAGTGAATTTTGTGCCCCAGATTTTTAACTTGAAGAATGCCTTTGTTCTCTTGTGATAAAATGGTGGCTGAGAAAAACATAACTTTAGTTGTTTTAGCTCTCCTACCTGATTTCATTTCAAATCGTCATAGCAACTTTATGGACAGCTTCATCATATTTGAGGAGAACTTTAAAACAAATTTCGTGTTTATTTCCGTGCTCTGTGCTCCGTGCTCCGTGCTGCATGCTTCGTGCTCCATGCTCCAAAGTTACAAGATCACGTTTCATAATACTTTCGAACTGTCTCGGCTTAATTGCGTCGGTGTTGCAAGTTGCTGATGTAGACGACGATGCGCAAAGACTAGATAAGCTTGCTCCTTTGGAAAATTACACGCAATATCGATTTGAAAAAAAAAAGCCTAACGAAATTTGTTCAGCCACCATTTCTAAACTATGTATGCAAGGTACACAGGTCTTATCTTTGTCGAACTCTCTTCCGATTCTTCCATTAACTTTTCCATTCTTTCTTCCATTCCTCCTGCATTCGTTCTTTCAGTGCATTTTCCTCAGTCAAGTTTAATAGTGTCCTGAAATTGTAAATTGAAAGTAAAGTAGGTGAGATGTAATACGCAACGCGCGAAACGGATTCAACGAACACGATTCAAACAACTGCCATTCGGTCTAATATAGATACATTTATATTCACCTTTTAGCGGAGATGTGGTGAAACCGTTTTTCTTCCTTCCAAATCTTCGAGATTCGTCGTTTTCTAAGGGCAAAAATCAGTACAAGGCATTAGTTTTGAGATGTAGTGACATAATTAAGGATGGATAACTCTGGACAGTTTCTGACACTTTGTCGGCCATATTAAATTTTCAATAGTACAAGTTTGTTACAGGGAAACGTTGACGGTTTCTGCTTCAAAACAGTATCATAATTGCGTACCGCAATAATTGCTTTTAGCTAAAGCCGTAAGACATCTGAAACTTGATAAACAAATGAATTTTTGACGTACAAACAAGGTTTGTTTGGAGCCTAATTTAAAATAGTACGAACGACGGAGAAAGCACGTGTAAACTTCGAATTCGTATAGCAAATTTTATTTGCTTTCTTCGATGTAAAGTCGGCAAAGAAACTAAAGCAAGAGTTTAAAGCGTTGCTAATGCTCACCAGCTTTCAGTAAAATAAAGAATAATCTTCCTTCCTTCCTTCCTCTTGTCTAGACCTCCGACGTCGGTTCGGTTACAAGTTCAAACCAGAGGGCAGCAGGACAGTATGTCTTCCCACCATCACGGTCAGCGTGGAATGTGACGAATTTTGCAATTTGTATTGGATATGTATTAGAATGAGGAGAACCAATCGCTGACGATTACGTCATAGATTTTTAATGGCGGTTTGCTCATGCTATTCTTATGTAAATTCCACAACAATGGAAAATAAAAGCAAAAAAACAAGTTATTTCTTATGTTTTTCACGCAGTTCGCTTTAATTTTTTAAGTGTCTTCGAATGTTTTCCTCCGCTGTAGGTAAAAAAGAAAGAAGAGAAAAGAGAAACACGAGGGGAAAAAAAAAAGATAAAAAGCATTGCAACATTTATCAGTTCAACGAACACGGGCCGAACCGACGACTTTCCGATTATTGTTTTACGTTTGCATTGACTGATTCACTAAGCCATCGAAGACTCACGAGATATCCCAGACAATTATATTAGGCTATACTACGACAAACATGCAACACAGTGCTGCCAGCATTGTACGTCAGTGGAGGCAAAAACCAGAGTTAGGTTTTATTTTAAGTACAGAAATAGCAAGAACGTGTTTTTTCAAGCACTGACAAGTTGTACTTGAAGCAAATTTAAAAAATAAAAGAAAGTAAAAGGATGAATTAGAACTTGACAAAAATCCACGCCTCGAACCAGACTCCCTTGTTTCGTAACAACCATACTATCCACTGGACAAGCATGTACTAACTGTTGAAGGTGATCAATTTTAAATAGTTATTTACGAATGGCTCCCGAACGCCATATTATTATCATTATTAATCAGAATGCTTGTACTTCCTTACCAAAAGAAAAAAAGGAAAAAAAATTAACTCAAAGGATGGTAAATTGTTGTGACATCGCTCGAGATCAAGCGCTCTGGGAACTGTCGGTCGATCGATCGACGTTATTCCAATAGCTATCGGAACATCGGGGACAATTCCCAGGGCATTTGGACAGTGGCTGACTTTCTTGGGGATCCCTTCCAACATTAAATTTCTACAGGGATTCGCCTGCTGGGGACAGCGAAGATGACTCAGGGAGGTCTAAATACTTAAGAACAAGTTTGTTTTTTTGGGAATAGACAGATGGTGAGGTGTGTATTAAACATGACACTTGCGATACTGGGCGCTGACAAACTAACTACGCATGCAGAAACAAACATGGTTAAGGTTCTTGAAAAGAAATGAAAATCAAACGGAAAATGCAGGACTATTATTTATTATCATTATCATTGTCATTATTGTTATTTTGTTATTCAGTGTTATTATTACAGTATTATCATTGTTGTTATGACAATATTATTTATTATTATCATTATCAATATTATTAATATTAATAATAATTATAACATTATTACTATTACTATTATTACGATTATTATTATTATTATTATTATTATTATTATTGTCAATATTATTAATATTATTATTAATTAGATCACAAAAGAGAAGCCTAAGAGGTTCAGCTTTCCACTATCACCCATCAAAGTCGCGGCGTCGCCGGGCACGCCTTAACTTTTAGTGATCACGCAAGAACCGGTATCACCGCTGCGGTATGGACGTACCGTGTTTATTCCCGTATTTAATAACCGGACTTACGTAAACTTTTTACGTAAACTTAGACAGGGTATTTATCGTCATTATCATCATCGTCATCATCATCATCACTGTTGTCGTCGTCGTCTTCGTCGTCGTCTTCGTCGTCGTGTCGTCGTCTTCGTCGTCGAATCAGCGACCTTTCGATTGGATTACGAGCGCAATTACGAGTACCAGTGTTCTGCTCTGAGCACGAGTATTTGGAAAAATTTCGACCTCTAAACCTCATGCTCGCGCTTAGAACAGAAAACTCCTACTTCCTACTTCCTTGTACTCTAATCTAAAGGTCGCTAATATTAATATTATGATCGTGGTTGCAATTTTCCCTTGTACACAATAAATGCCATTTTAGCCAAAACACCTCTTTTTCATTACCTCAGTTTGTTTTGGTAATAAAAAGGGAAAATTTAAACCAGTATTGATCCTGGGCTTCTAGACAAGCAGCGCACGACACTTACCACCACACTACCAATTTCCTTGGTCCCATTGCTCTTAACGTTAGCTACCTAAACGGATATCCTGTATAATAGATCACATAAGCTCTAAACTTACCCTAGTGATATCCCTTAAACCTGTTCGGCAGGTTTGCATGCCGAGGACAGCAAAATCATGAGGACAGAAGTAAACAGTTGGGAACCAAGGTGTGATTGTTAAAAAATGAACAGATGGCACAGGGTAACCACCATTATGCTGACTAAGAACACACGCAGAAACAGAAAAGGTGTAAAGTTCTCGAAGCGACATCTTTTCATCGCAAGATTTTTTTAATCGACTTAAGGGAACTCTGAACTACAGGGTAAATAAGTGTAGTTTTAGAGCACAGTTTCAAAATGGCTAGAATGTGTTTGAGCTCCCTGTGGCAAAAGCTGACATCGTAAATAAAGGTAGGTGGTGTACAAAAACATTCATTTAAGGATGAATTCAACAAAGGAATAAGGCTTTTATTTATCTTCAGTATTTCAAAATGTTTTGCTATTTGTTGTTCTTAATTCACATAAACCACAAAACTTTTTGGTCAAATATGGAAAGCTACAAGTTATTATAGGGAGCGTTCGTTTGAGACTATTCCGTAATAAAAATTAATGCCCGGAATATGTGCAAACCGTGTTAGTTTTGGACAAATCCTGAATGCTATTCCTTCGGAAAACCACATTCTGCTCACCCTTCAACTTATACCGGAATAGGAATAAAGAGAAGAGTCCCAAATGAACGCCTGCACAGTCAGTTTATACAAATGTCATAAGTTAACATTAATTCATGGATAGCAGGCTTGATAAAGGCGCCTTTTTTGTTATGTAACTTTCTGAAAGGCTTTGACTAGATTTCCAAATTTATCTCTTGGTTTGGTTTGAGGAAAAAAAGAACTTTTACATTACCGATTCATAAAGATAAGATATTTGTCTTTACTCAAAATGCCTCAGTTGAGTCTTCAGGTTGAGAAGGGGAGCTTTGTAACTACTTACAATTTGGGGATATTTCTCGCTTGCTAAAATAAAAACAAGATTTGTAAAATCGATTCATCACTCTTAGTTAGGGAAGTAAAAAATTAACTCATTTCATGCGCGCTCTAAGATAAATGTTTTTACAGACAGGGACAATGCTTATGTTAACTGTTACATCGACCAACACATCCCGCGTGAACGCCTTCACGCGTCTTCTTACAATATATTACAACAGAATTTCATAATTTCTTAAATAAAATTAAATGCTATAATTTATCAGATCATTGATTCCACATTCACACGGACAAACTGTTCATTCGAGCAATGCCCTACAGATTTTTAATCATTATGTTGGGAAGTCCATTTCGTCTTCTTTTCCACGATCCAAGTTCTTTGGATTCAAGCCTGAGATACTTTAACCATCTCCGGTATTCACGACTGTTTGACGCTCTGAACACATAAGATTCTTTTCCTACGGACACAACTTCAAAGGCGTCCTTTTGATCTGCAAAAAAAAAAGTGCTCGAAAGATTTAAAATATCACAGGACACCGAATAGGAGCTTAAAATACTACAGGACACCATGCCGTCGGAGAAGCCACTGGATTTCATTAAAAAAACATTTAGAATCACTATATCACGTGACCAGCGGCCATGTTTCTTCACCGAACAGAAAGAAAATGTTTGCTAAAGAATAAGGTTCAATAGATCATTTCTGAGTTCACATTAGCCTCTTTTTCCAACCGAGTCTAAGTTCAAAAGCTTCATGATGGTAATTAGTTTAATTTTGCATATGAATAAAAACTCACTTTCATAAGAAGGACTTTGCACTTAGACTCACTTTAAAAGAGAGGCTGAAGTGAAATCCGAAATGGCCTATAGATCGTTTTCACTCATGTAACCAGCAGCCATATTGATTTACTGAAACAATAGGACATACTTGCATAAAAATGGAATTCAATTCATCAAAATAGCCGCCGTTTCGCCACCATGACGTCATGCGAAAACGATCTCATTTGAGAGATCAATTTGGGACACCAATATGGCCACTGTGACGACATGTGCATGCATTGTATTACTGGTTCTGACTACGATGGGTGTTGCACGATGCCTAACACTATGAAAACAGGCCGACTACTTAATTTCCCTGTGTGAGCTCTCTGTCCATACTGCAATTAAATGGGATACCACTGGTGATGTATTTTAATGGTAGAAAAAGAACCAGCCGACTTAAAATGAAGATTTAGATGCAGTAACATTTGTCACAGATAAACATGCAAATCACGAAAAAGTTTTGATCAAGCAGGGTTGTTTTTGCAGCTTACCGGAATCCCTGTAAATTATGCACATATCCAGAAACAGTGGGTCCTAGGAACAACGAAGAGGATAAAGGAAGTTAGTATGTTTGGACCACTAGTGTTCTGAGCCGAGTTGTTCCAAATAGGGTGGGCACTAAGCCTTCTTTAAGTCCGGTTAAAACCTGTTTTTGCTCATGTGACCGGAAGCCGGGTTGGTTTACTGAATAGGCCATTTCCGAGTTCACGTCAGCCTCTTTTTCAAAGCGAGTATAAGTGCGAAAGTTCTGTGATGGTAATCACTTTTACATTGCATATGAATAAAAACTCATTTTCATAAGAAAGACTTCACACTTAGACTCGCTTCGAAAAAGAGGCTGAAGTTAACTACGAAAGTGCTTATTCGTCAGTTGTCTCGTGGTTGGACTGGAACGAGCACGCAATGGAGGCTCATATAAAAAGATTCCCCCACATTGGGGATTGTATGACATGACCGACTGAATTAAGAGAGACTTCGTGACTGTAGGACATGAAGTGGTAACTGAGTAAGGGGATACTTTGTCACTGTGTGACATGCAGAAGTGACTGAATCAAAAGACACTTCATGACATAATGACTGAATTTGAGGGACACTTTGTGACTGTATGACAAAACGTAACTTAATTTTGGGACACTTCGTGACTATGACATAAAGCGATAACTCAATTAAAGGACGCCTCGTGACTGTATGACGTGAAGAAGTAACTCAATTAGGGGGACACTTTGTGACCTCAAGGCATGAAGAAGCAACTGACGTAAAGGACACCTCGTGGGCAGGTAATTAAAATAAAGGACACTTCAGCACTTACAGACATGAAGTAGTAAATGAATTAGGGGACACTTCAGGACTAAAAGACATCAAGTGGTAACTGAATCAGTGACATGAAGTAGAATGACATGAAGTTATTTTGCGGGACACTTCGTGATGGTATGACATGAAATACTGACTGAATTAAGACAGACTTCGTGACTGTATGCCATGAAGTCGTAACTATATTAGGGGACACTTCATGACTTAATGGCGTGAAGAAGTAACTAAAATAGAGGACACCTCAGCATTCAAAGACATGAAGCAGTAAATGAATTAGTGACATCAAGTAGCCTCCATTCCATGCGTGTTTCAGTCTAACCGTCAGAATAGGAATTTGGCCTATTCTTCAACATGGGCGCTGTTTCTATGTTTTGCTTCTACAACATGGCTGCCCTTAGGTCAAGAGAAAACACTCCAACAACAAAACACTCCAACAACTCGGTCTTTTACGTTTTCTCGTCTTTCGCGATCAACGGTCCACCTTGACAGTCAAATTGATGCACTGCGGAACCAGTTTCAATGTGTTTTGTCCCTTGGAAATGCTAGCGTTCAATCCCCCGATCCCCTCTTCAGAAAGTTAGTCGATTATTGGCAATTGTGTCTTAATAAAAGTAAGCACATATACCTTCTACGGTCGATAGTCTCTCCAAAAAAATCACTAGCTCCAAAGAGTGAGGACAACTATCCTTGGACAGTGCAACAGGATTGCATTAAGTATTACTAAAATTGAGCGGTTTTCAATTGAGCGTCGTGAACCGAAGACTAAAGTAATTGTGGAGCCCAGCACGTGACGGAAATACACCCTTACGCCAACCACGATCGAAGTAATTCATGACATGGGTTTACTAGCCAATCAGAACGCAAAGAAAGTAAGGACCACCGCGCCAAGCGCGGGAAAACGATAGTGACTAATTCGCAACTGGTCTTAGTCCTGTATCTGATTGGTTGTTCGCGCGTTTTCTGATCCAATCATAAGACAAGCCCAGACCCAAAGAAAGTTGCCCTGTAGATCATGAATCACGTCTTACCTTAAACAAGGTGTATTTTCCATTCATTTTCTTTCTAAGAAGAACGATAGCTGCATCTGTCACCTCACTCTCGCCGGGAAACAGAAGGTCGTCACACTCTCCCTCATCGTCAGAATCGATTCGAATAAACTGCATGGAGGAAAGAGACGGAACATCAATGTAACGACGTTTCGAAACAAACAAACAAACAAACGAGCGGTGGTTGGCGTAATAACTCAGGCGTGGCATACCATGTTTTCTTCGCCCAGAGAAGATTCCTTGCAACAATGACAACCACTTTTCACGTAATATATCAAACACAAACAAGAGTGTTTCATCAGATATCAAAACACCGAGAAGCGAGTTGAAAAACGAGGCCAAAGGCCGAGTTTTTTAACCGAATTCGAGGTATTTGGATATCTGATGAAACACCCTTTTGAGTGTTTGATATTGCTTCTCAAAGGAATCAGTATTTTAGGAGAAATTTGAGTTTAAAGTTGCCGAACTTTTGTGCTAATTAAGATCACATATCCAAACTTCCTTCACGGTTGTGATTTCTTTTGTTTGGGGCTCATGAATTATTATCAAAAACTAAAAATAACCTCGTCTACTTCTATGCTAGTGGCCCGGACCATAACATATTAATTATGTTAATTATTAATTATTAATATAATTAGTTATTATTAATTATTAATTAATTAATATTAATTAGTTATGGACTCCTGCATGCTTCTGTGAACTAAGATGACTGGAAACATGTACTCTCCGTCTACCCAAACAGTCCCACAGTACCACACTCGTACCAATTTCCGAGTTTCTAGAATGGGGAATTCCTCGCTTGTCAAACGTTAAATTATTCAAAATGGCTACGGTTTGAGTAAAGGCGCGAGCTAATCCAACTTTTCAGAGGTAATGGACATGAACAATCTCTAAGCACAGTTGTATAGTTTAATTCCATGAACAAGTTCTATCTTAATCTAAAGTAAGCTGCGTGAAGACAGGCGGTCTTACGTTTGTAAGCATGAACGGACAACCCGATATTCTAAATATTGATTGAGGTGTTGCTCACAATCGGCTCCTAACACAGGAGGAATTTAAATTACTGATCATTCTTCAGATGGATACGACACATACCTCTGAATGGCCTCTGACGCAAAATAATGTGCAAACAGACAGAGCTTTCTTGCTATTGCGCCGGTTCCATGCCGCGCCGAACTCTTGAATAGTGACCTGGAGAGGAGAGAAATAACGTGGTCAAAAGAAAATCTTAAACATTTCCAGTAGTTCGCTGTAGGTATCTTTCTTCGGCCTACTTTCCGGCCCCTCTTCTTTCCGTCCCGGTAAGAAAGATCCTAGAAATGAACGAGTTTGATGTCCTTGGAATGCCCAGACAGCGAGAATATTTAAGGTGTGTGGCTTTCAAAACAAATTTCGTGCCACAAAAAAGATCTCAAACTGTAGTTTTCCCGAAAACAAAATGAATATTCTCAACGACAAGGGAGGAAAAGAGAGAGCCTGGGAACGAGGTTGAACACAATGGCCAGTCTTTTGATAAACTACTAAAACATTTCAGTCTTCTACGAAGCAAAATCCTGTTTTTACCTGAAAGACTCCGTGCATGAGTAACTGAATCTCCTCTACTGTCCAGTTAAGAATGTCTGACGCCATTTTCTTCATCTGTAGTTTATCGAGCGAATCTGACCGGCCCAGCTGCTGACTTGCTCGGTATCGTTTCTGACGCGACTCAACCGCCGTGTTCAGCTACAAGACATAATAAGAAACAGCTTTGTTTCAGCGCTAACACGGGTTTTTAATGGAGGGTGTGGTGTGTAGATGATGATACAGCGGCCGCGAATAGGTTCCATCGAGTATCGTAAAGCTTAATGCGGGGGAGCAAGTCATGACTTTTATATACTCTGATTGGTCGAGATAGTGGCGCGAGATTTTTCGGCCAATCACGATGCTAATTTATTAAAAACCGTAGCAAGATTGCAAAGTTTCTTTCGAGATTCAACTGAAAACTGCTCTAAGCAACAAGATAAAGCACTTCAGAACTGAAGTAAAAAGTTATTCCCGTGCTAACTGAGCAAACATCACAACAGGTGAAACAACACAATCAATAAAATTGTTTTGCTTACCGCATTTATTTTATTCAGCTGTTCTTCAATCTTTCTCTGCGCCATTTTAAGCTTCTCTCGATCCGTGTTTCTCCTAGGAGTGGTTTTGCAAATTCGGCTGAGCAACAGGGGATACCTGAAATAAAATAGCATGCGATATGGAATTAGTGATAAAGCAGTTTTCAATTGAGTATCGAGTATTGATTATCGCCCTAAGACTGCATCAAAAACCTTGCGCGAACTTTCAATCAGATGCAAAACTAAAACCAATTGCGACTTAGTCACCGTCGTTTTCCCGCGCTTTTCAACGGCTGTGTTTACTTGCTTCGCGTTCTGATTGGCTGGTAAAACCAAGTGGGGAACTACCTCGTGTTGTGGTTCCTTCAGAACGTCATTAGCTCCGAAATTTAACTTTGGCGCTCTATACAGACCATTGACTGCCGAAATCAATCCGCGGAGTTATCCACCGAGCGCTTTATCGTTTAATCGTTTACTTATGAGTGCTTACTTCATGATCCTTTGCACAGGAGCCAGGATGAAAGAGTTCAAGTCCATTTTGCGGCACTTTGGATTTTCGCGGCAAGTTACCTAAAAGTGAAAATGTGCGGCTTAATTAATTAAAAGGGGTCTAACAGTACAAATTGACGGCATTGAGCCCACTGAATATGTTGATTTGATGGATTGATAGATTGATGCATGGATGAGCTGTTGTGTTGATGTATCGATTGACAGATGAATTAATGGATTGATAGATTGATGAATTGATGGCTAGATGATTGATGGCTCGATGGTTCGACGACTCGATGGATCGACAGCTCGATGGATCGACAGATCGACGGATCGACGGATCGATGGATTAATGAATTGACAGATCGATGAATTCATGGATTGATTTACTGATGTATTGATAAATTGATGGATTGATGGATTAATTAACTCTTATATCAACGGCTCTACTACCCCTTGTTTTCCCTGTTTTTGTCTCTTGTATTCCACCCCTCCCCTGATCCCCATGCATATGATAAAATAGCACCCTAGAGAGTACGATGGTCGACAAAACATTTAGCAACAAATTCTTATGAAAAAACGAGTAGATCCCCAATTTAGTATTCCTACTTACATTTAGGAAGATTCTCAGTAGCTCTGTTTTCTTCTGAAGGGATTCCAGCAGCGCTGAGGCGGCCGTCTGAAAGCAAGATGTCATCCACGAATAGTAAATTCCGTTTAAAAGCGAGCGAGACTACAAATCAGAGGCAAAAATGGTTCCTGCTGAACATCGAGGTTTAAAGCAGTAAGATAACTCACCTGTTTGGAACAGTATATCTCGTAAGCCTGAAAGAAATCTACGCTCTCCAGAAAAATGGCTCCAACGTTAACCTCAGAAAATTCCTGAAAAGGAAAGTGGTATTTATTAAGAATGAATCACCTGAATTTTCTTCATTATTATTATTGTTATTATTATTATTATTAATCATTGCCATCGTCATTGTTATTTATATCGTTATCGTTATCGTCATCGTCATCGTCATCGTCATCGTCATCGTCATCGTCATCGTCATCGTCATCGTCATCGTCATCGTCATCGTTATCGTTATCGTTATCGTTACCGTTCAGGCGATATCCCGATAATGTCCGATAAGTCCCGAAAAACCCCCAAAAGTCCACGGAAATCCGCAGTTCTTACAAACCAAAAATTTACAATGCTTTATTCTTGCGCCAAAAATTGCGTCAACTGAAATTTAAATGAAATCAGCCAATGCGCGCGCGTGTGAAATTAAACCAATGAAATAAAAGTAGTCTGTCCGCGCGCGCGCTCACAAAATCTCTAAGGTTCGAAAGGTCACAACGGTTACCGTTACCGTTACCGTAACAGTTATCGTTATCGCTATCGCTATCGCTATCGCTATCGTTATCGTTATCGTTATTAGCATTTTCAAATAAACAGTCCTGAACATACCTCATCCCCTTTCGCCACTGATAATTCTAAGCTTTTCTGGAGTTTGGCACAAAACTTGGAATTCACCTCCAGTAATTCCTGGAAGGCAATTAACATATTTAATGAGTGGTGTGCAATCGAATGAAAAACCCAAAGGATAATCATTACTTTAGCCAATCACAAGAAACACACAGTAAAATGAACCAATCAGTACTCGAAGCAAATATTTGCAGCCGTCGCTAAGCGCGGGAAAATGCATGCGAGCAGGTCACAAGGTTTGAGATTTGCTTCTGATTGGTTGTGCAAGAAGAACTAGAGGACTAATAACTACCTGTAGATTGAGGAAGATGGCGGCGAGGTTTTCCGGATTCAAAATTCCTCCGGACTGCATTGGTAGATAGAATTCCTGTTAAAAAAAAGTAATAGAAAGAACGAAAGGAGATGAGGACTCCATTACCTGCTGATAGTTTTAATAGATATAGCATAAATGTGATACCGAGTAATTGCATTGTGTCTATGATACAGGCAACAAATGCAAGGAATCGTTGATGTATACTTGTAATATTCCGATATAATTCTATATCATCTTCAGACTGAGGTGACATATAGGTAGCAGAAATTTAAATACTGCGGGATGGTACAACAGCATTAGCACGTGAAAATAAAAACAAAGACGAAACTGTCGAGAGATAAATGCGACATTAAAGGGGCTGTCCTAGATAAAGGACTCATGATAAGAAATCGAATCGTCCAGTTGGCAACACTGGTTTATAAGTAACGTCTCGAGACTTGTGACCGTGGAGGCCCTCTAAGGTGCCAACAGAAAACGCTCAACAAAACAGCATACTTTAAGGATTTTAAAGGGGCACTTTCACGGTAGCTTTTCTGTATTTAGGTCCGAACCGGCTGAAAATTGAAACTTGGTACTTAAGCTGACAAGTCACAACATTCCTGACAAACCAAGAAAAAAAGGGGACATGAATTTTAACAGGGAAAACTATCCATATAAAATTGTTGGCGATTTTTGGAAAACATCGTGTCCAGATATCAGTGCATGCACACTGATAGGGTTCTTGTCAACGGAACTTTCGCATTATTTTTTGGTTTGTTTAGACTACAACTCAAATGGTGTGGCAATGCCCCTTTAATGTCGCATTTGCCCAGTGGAACCATTGTGGTGGTATGCATAATGGCCAAAAGGTTGTTTTCTCGATAACGAAGACTCGCCACAAGTCGACGTGTTATCGAAGGCACAAGTAATGCCTTTTCTTTATCTCGACCAACAAAAACGAGAAAAAAACCGACTTTCATAAAGTCGGTCTATGGATAAAGCAAACAAAGTAATAAGCAAACACAACCACTAACCTCTTTTAAAATTTGCAGATCGTTTCCATAGTTAATTTCCGTCTGCACAAGTTCAATGATCGCTTCTTTTCTTTCTACTTTCCGACCTTCACATTTGCTGCAAATCTCGGGCTCGCTTGCAGGGTTTGCTTCCTTAGATGGGATGTAATGCTTGAGGCAATCGGGACATTCAACCTTGATACAATAAAAGCAGAAAATAAGCTACCGAACGACAAGGAGTCCTCAACTATTTGTGTCCCCATTTTAAGTAACATAAGCGAAAACAAATTTACTCTCATAACTTGTGTTGTGATCAAGTAAGGAAAATGTACACATGTAAAGCAGTTGTCAGTCGACTGTCGAAAGTAATGACGCGATTGCGTTGATTTTGGTTTGCCCTGATTGGATAAAAAAGACATGCACGAACTTTTCAACCAATCAGATGCAAAACTAAAACTTGATTACTCTCGTTTTCCCGCGCTTGGCGCCGGCCGCGTTTACTTGCTTTGCGTTTTGATTGGCTAGTAAAACCAAGACGTGTAACACTTCGCTTTGTGATTGGCTGAAAGGTGCATATCCTTTATTACGTGATTGGCTCATTAAGTACCATTGGTTTGGTTTTGCGACACCCGTTCTATCCATGTTGACCTGACCACTAATAGAGCTTAAAGCGTTGAAACCCCTTAAATACCGTGTGCCATGTGGGGAATTCTATAATATTTTGTGATCTATGAAGTCTAATTTGAGCGTTCAGGCAAGGAAAGAAATAACATTGTACGATAGAAGGGCAAATAAAGAGCTCCGAACAGCGTGGATTGCGATCTTAGCTTTAACGATTCCTTTAATTTGAAGCACCGGTGTCGGTGCAAGCTCAAAATTTGTTGAAATGCAAGCTGTTTCTCCTCGTGCCACCTTCCACTAAATTTGTGAAGTCTGTAAAGAGGACAAAACAAATTAAACTTACCATGTCTTCTGTAATTGAATGCGCAGAAGTCTTCTTTTTAGGCGTCGGAGCATCGCTTTGTTCCGTCTTCCTTCTCCGAGCCAATTCCTGCCAATGCCGCGCGGAGGCGGCTGCAACCGACCAGTGCTCGGAACTCTCCATAACAATCTCTTCCCAGGAGCGCCTCAAGTGACTCTGTCCCATGTCTCCTCCGACACCGCTGTCGGTGCGCTCCACATCAACCTCACCTTTACGATGGTCATCTGTAAAAGTAACCATGGTAACTAATGAATAGAATACGGCTGCCATCTTGAATTCTATTGTTCTGAAAAACATATTATTGGATGCCTAGGGGGCAACATGTATGCATTTGCCCCTGGGATCCCATAATATCTTTCACAGAACAATAGAATTCAAGATGACCGCCGTATTGGTAAAAAGGTCTATTGTTGTTCTTTAGTGTTTTCGGTTTTGTAAGCCGCTGGTGGTTTAACGGCACCCATGCATGCGCATAACGTTTGCACCTCAATCAAGAGTGTGCCTTCTTCAAGCCGCAGACAATTCCTACCTCGAGCAATTCCTCTCTGTTGCGCAAGCGTAAAGGAACGAGCGGCTCTGGAAACATCGTTAGGTTACGAATTGATACAGTTACGAAATTCTTTGAAAATATGTAGAAAAAAATTAGATCATGAGGCCGTTACTATCCTGCATGTTAAGCACGTTGATGGCAGAAACTCAACCTTTTTTCTCTCTGTGCAGAAACTCCATTGGTTATTTTATAAAACAATCGATTCATGCATTTATCTGCGCCTATGTCGAGTTATGCTTCAGTTAAGAAGTTTGGAGAACACTCAAGAAGATAGAGTTGCCCTTGGGTGCGCCTCGAGCAACTAATTCTTTGGTGCTCTCCAGACGTTTTGCTTTTTTTGCATGTACGCACGCTAAAGCACGGACGCCTTACCATCAGAATCCTGTTCATCAAACACTTCATCGTATTCGGTCATGTATGAGTCGGTTTCAAACTCAAATAAATGGGCGGAGCCACTGTCAGCGCTGACGTTGCTATGGAAACTCTCCCATCGCCTCCCTCGTGTTCCTCGCTCATCGTCTAATGAATCCATTTCACTGGAGATACTAACGGTGTCGTCAAAGTCCGTATCCGAGCATGCGCTGCTGGCCACACTGAGCATGCTCGTGTGAATTCCGCCTCTCCGAATGCCTCCGTCTGTTCGTAATCGCCGGCGTCGAAAGCCCGGTGATGTACCGCTTGGTGAATCACTCTGTTTGATATCAATGGTGTTCCTAGGTTTACTTTCTTCTGTGCTCGTCTTTTCACCATCGTTGTCCTTGATTGTTGCCTCGCTTTTGCCGATGATGTCCGTTAGTTGTTTTTTGCTCGGTAGCGGAGACCCGCCCGGGGAATTCAATTGCTTAGTTCTTTTGAATTTTGTTGCGCAGAGGATCGCTCTGGAAGTACCGCGTAAAGTAACCGCGCCTTTCTTCCTAGTCGCTGTATCTGAAACCGCACCCTCTTGACTCGCAGATGTTTTATCTACTGTCGTTTTACTCGTTAGAGCCAGCGTCCTGGAGTTAAGGTCATCCAACCCTGAAGATTTTGGATAATTTTTTTCATGATCCGTTACAGCAATCTCTTCCTCCTTCTCTTTCTCTTTGCTCTCGCCTGAAGTACAGTCCATCAAATTACGTATTGTCGCCACTTCTCTGATATCCATAGACGATTCTACAATGTTGCTACGAGTTCCGTTTTTTCTTTTGAGCTCCCTGAATCTTTCAGCCGCAGATTGCTTCGTTTCAGATACACTACGCAGGTTGCTGTTCCGTTGATCTGCTGAATTACGCAAATTCTTTTCTCCTTCAAGAGATAATTTTTCCAGGGAAGGAGGCGACAACGTTCTTTCAGGTGTATTGGCCTCGCTTCTATCTTTCACCTCCAAATTAGTCCTGTCGGAGTCATTCCCCTCTCGTTCGCTCTCATGACTTCTCGATTTCATACCTCCCTTTGCATACAATCCATATTTCATCATCAACTGATGAATCACTTCATTCTTGGAGAACAGATTGTCCTGGTGCTCTTTAGAAACCTTTCTTGAGACCTTCATTCCGTTAGTTGCAGCCCTTGATTTTTCAGTCCCAACAGCAACCTCGATCTTTCCGTTATCAGAAGCATTCAACTTGTACGATTCACTTAGTCTCTTGGTCGCGTTTTGTGCAGAAATGTCTTTTGAACTTTCGTACAAAGAAGACAGCCTCTCCTTTAAGATTGACCTCGCGTCCGTGTTAACGCTCATCTTCGAAGATTTCGAAGACTTAAGTTCCTCGCTTTCTTTTCTTACTTCCAGGATGCCACTTTTCGAAGCTCTTTCCAAATTTTTCTCTTTAAATTCTCGAAACGATGGAATCGGAACATTAGCTAAAGGATGATTTTCTCTATGGCCTCCTTCAGCCAGTGGTAAGCTGTCTCGTCTTTTCTCCGACAATTCCCTCGCAGCTGACAGTGTCTTTTCGTCTCCTAAATTAGACAACGACACTGTGCGATTCAGCGTCGGCGATCGCCCTCGACCTCTGTCGTTACATGTTCGATTCCTGTCGTCCTTTGTCATAGAACCCGATCGTTGAATAGACGACTCGTTCGCCGAAATTTTGGTCTCAAGAAAAGAATTGTCGAGTGAACGAGACAAAATGGATGGTGATGGAGGCTGTTCTCTTCCGATGCTACTAGGTGTTTGCGACGTCGAACGAAGATATTCCGATTCTCGAGATGACGGCCATTCGTACTTCCGTAAGGTAATCGTGCTTTGCTTCTCCATTCTACCATAACCACTATCATTCAACGGAAAATCATTGTCGCTGAAAGGTGAAGAAGGATCAATAAACGCACCGCGAGGGGAGGGCGTAGGAGAATATGAATATTGCGAGCCTGCATCACTCCACTGAGAGGGGGTGGGCGATGTTCTGCTACTCTGAGGGATGGTATAGGGCAAGCCGAGAGGGGAAAAACTGGTGGACAGATCAGGAACACTTCCCGATGAACGCAAACCATATTCGCGATTGTAAATCTGTGAACTTTCATCAGGTTGCGAACACAATGTTCTTGCATAACGCGAAACACTTGCAGGAGTTGGATAAGCAAACTTTGTTTGAAGAGCAGTGGGAGAACACGACGCGAGTCCACTATCGTTACCAAGGTTACTAAGATCGCTCAAAGATCGCGATACAATCCTTCCTCTCCTTTCCACCTCCCCGGGAGATCTCCGCGATGGAGAGTCGCGCGAACTTGCGTCGTGATGATCTAGGTTTCCATAGTGATGGTAAATGTCCTTTGCCGGAAGTGGTTGGTGCTGATGAAAACCTGACGGACCCCTCCATGAGGTGCAAAGATCAGGCGTGGACCCCGCATGGTGTAAGCTGTGGTCACGAGCCACGTGGCCAGCCGTGCTCGTGCGGTATGTGAGATCACCAGGATCACTGTGGTGTGATTGGCTGTGAGGCCTGTAAGGCGATGAAGGTCCATAAACGAAATGGTCTCCCATCGATGGGTCAATATAGCGTGTCATACTTTGGGGCCTTTGAAATGAAGATCCACTTTCTTTCTTCGGATCCAAGTTACTGTTCCGTGCGTTATTGAGTGAATGTTCAACTCCAGCATAAGTACTAATTGTTGGGTCACTATGACGTGATGTGCTGCGAGGCCTCTGTAATATAGGTCCATTCTCTGTCTTGGGTCTCATTATTGAGTCATTGTTCAGTGGAGTACCGTGCGTCTCATTTCGTAAGGGTTCAATTCCTAAATGAGTGCTAATCGATGGTTCACTATGGCGTGATGTGCTTCGAGGCCTTTGCAATAAAGCTGAATTATCTGTGTTCGGCCCAGGTGCAAAATAAGGAGCCAATGGCTTTCTTTGACTTGGAGATGAAATGAGTGCGTTAATACTTCCCATGGGAGGCTGCCAACGTCTAGCTTTCACCTAAATCGAAGGACAAAAATTAACACGGAAAATGTCCAGCAAATGTTTCGAATAAAATTTTCTTCGCTTATCACCCATCCTCGCAGTACGGATACTGAATCAGTAAGAACTGGGCCCGGTTATTAGAAGCAAGGTTAGTGCTAACCATTGGTTAAATCTGGTTAAGTCCTATTGGTTGTCACGGTATTTAACCCAGATTAGCGACATAAGCATAAGGACAAGACACCGGCTAACTGACAACAAGTTACTGCACCTGCGTTTGTTACTGGTGTTGATGCTTGAGTCGTGCGTGTAAACCAGTCCTAAGGACGCAGCTTGACGAAATCGGCACAAAATCATGTATATGCTGCCTAAGCAAAGGCGTTTTTGAGCGACATACGGCAAGCGGAAATAGGCTTTTGAAGTATCACTTAAGTTTGCGAGAAAATCTTTTCTACGAGAGTAACGACACTTTGCAATACAAGTGTGACAACGTCAAGGTGGGTTGAAAGCGAAAACGCCTCATATCCGGTTGTCGTGTGTCCCTCAAAAACGCCTGTGCTTTAAGTTCTCTAATTATATCAGAGCACGGCACCACAGACAGATGTAACTAACCGGAAGTAGATTTTCACAAGGGAGGGGTATTCAGAAAAAGCCCTTGGAGTCGACAGATCGAAATCGGTTTGACTGAACCCGGGTCGCTGAGCCAGGAAGCGCACTTGATGACCACTACTCCAGCCTGACTCGTCAAATGCATAACCAAGGTCCCTGCTCCCATTGACAAAATATAAATTAAACGTAGGATTGTAGAGGAAACGTTGGCGATTGCACAAAAAATCTCGCGCAGAAACAGGACGAAAGCAGAAACAATCAGAAAAATTTTTTTCAAACAAAACGAATCGTGACTTGCTCGGTCACGTTTTGCGGCTGCGGTGCTCGCCAGGCTACATCTTTTCCCGTTTAAATTGCCTGACAATTAATATCGTAATTGCCAAGGGTGACCGGCAGGTGGAGCTCTGCTTTTCGGCCCACTAGCAATTGAAAAACAATATATAAAATAAAACATTTTCTGAGGACAAAATCCAGACCAGTGATGAAGAACATAAATTACACAGTTTCTTAACCGCATTGGAATCACTATCATAATAAAAACCGACTCCGCACGGTCGCCATTGTAAACAATGGTATTCTTTACCCCCTGCTAATGTTCTCACACTAGGAGCTATCTGTCAATTGCCGCATGTCAGAAGGACGAGGTCTTGTCAGAGAAAATTTTCCGCTGTTTTTTTAAAGCTGTAAGTTAGTGAGGCTAAAGAGATAATGTTAGCTTAATCCGTTGGCCTCTACCGAGCTTGCCACCTTAAAAGTTTGAGCTAATTTCTAGTGAATCAATAACTTCACTAAACACCTCTTTGCCTTCATATCAGATATGAATTTGCATTTTAAATTCAGAGCGACAATTAAGAAACGCGTGTGATATGGCCATGAGTACCAGGAAAGCCATTTCCGAAAGCTTATATTGTCTATACATGATCATATGTGCATGAACTAATACCAACATACTATTACTTAAGCTCACGGTTAAGAATTTGAGTTTTGGAGGCTCCGAGGTACATTTTCTACACCGTGAAAATTGCCTACTTACTAAGCCAGCATCTGAAAACCATAAGATGCAAATACGTATACGAGGTTTCCGACGACCAAATGAGCTAAAAACGGGCCAAACTGTTAATAGCAAACCGCGAACAACGGACCAGTCAGTCTCAAACAGCGTGTCTACGATTCCTTGCTTAACTCTTGTATTCCATTTGAGAACAAGACGAAACAGATTCTATTCGTTTTGAGCTGGAGCTTGTTTTCCTATTGGAAGCGACCGCTGTTTAAATTCGAGACGTCGCGGCTTATTATAAAGTTTTGGAATTAAGTCCCCATCTGCGTCGTAGTCGGAGCGCAGCCTGCATGGTGATGTAAACGGAGCGATGATATGCAACAGAATTAATGCATGTAAACGTTTTACGCATTTTGTTGTAAAATCTCAAAACCAACGTCAACTAGTGTAATATAGTGGAGTATCCCTGTGACCGGTGTGGGAACCCTGCGGTTTATTCAGACATGCCCATAGTAGCCCCACTAGCCCCACGCTTACCTCGTGCCAGTTGACGCCCTTGAAAAACGGGTGGGACTGGATCTGGTCTGCTCGACAGACCTCACCTTGCACCAGTCTGCTGATCAAATCACTGACAGTGGACGAGAGAGAGCTGGGGAGGAAGAATTGAAAGTATTGTTACTTTGACTATGTGGTGCGAAACACCGTGACAAGTCTGTGCTGCTGTGTTTAGTGTTATAAAGGTTTAAGTGTAAGTGATCTCATTGCAGTTATGAAGGGAATTTATGGAATCGCGACGATTTCAATGCTTCAACGGGATAATAACTGAACCCATTGCCTCGTGACCTTTCTAATATCACGCTCTAACCTGCTGAGCTATATGGGAGCAAGCTGATTTTGAGGGCTTATAAATACCCGTACGTGAAAAAATGGCAACGAGTTCACGCGCTTTGTTGTTAATCGAGAGGTGCATATATGGTGGTGATGTATGCATCATGAAATGTCCAGCCGTTTTGCCAGAGTGGCGTTGCATTCCCAAGACTCTTAGCAAGTCAGGGAATGTTCAACGCAGGGCGAGTCAACTTAAGACTTCAGGAGACTTCGCAGCAGTGATTGAAGCCGAGGTTATTCGATTTAAATGCCTGTTTCCAGTTCAATCTGTCCTTTTGCTTTAGCCTGGCAGTCATCGTCTTTAAAATTCACCAACAAAATGTACACTGTTGACAAGTTTTTTCCAATCAAAACTGCCGGGTCTTAACGGTCTTGTTCTGGAAGTTTATATTTGAGTTATTTTTACAGGGGTATCTAACACTTTTGCATGGTAAAACAACGGTTGAAAGTCCGTGAAATCAGCTAACATTAAAGCTACAGCGTTTGAAACGACTACATTTCAATGGCTAAAACTTATCAGTCGACCGTGGTGAGAATTTTAGTTTGGTGGCATTGAAGGAATGCTAATTATTCAGTTCGACCGTTTGGTTGTTTGGTCAAGTTGACAACAATTCATCCACGTCTTTCTTAAGCGTGTCATTCGCGAGCCATTGAAAATCTTCGCTTAGTACTCTTAATCCGTCTCCCAGACGTATAATCTTTTCATAGCCTGGGTGTATTAAATTAAAACGTTCTTCTCTTTCATATTTACATTGGTGACTAGGATTTCATAAAATTGTCAGCATACTTCGTCTTGTATTTCTCTTTGAAATACACGGCACATTAACATCAAGATGAAAAGAAAATGAAATGAGGGAACAATATCACTTTCGTACGTAGTGTCGCTGAGGATCATGCTACCCTCTGTGTTTACACACGAAAATCGAATATGCGAAATACACGAAGTATTGCTCAATTTAAAACCTTTTAAAGAGATTCATTTCTACTGCCAGTTTCGAGTGTTTAACTCCTACTAGTGCGTCACTAAACGTCGTTTTTAAGCGTTCGTGTCACGCATACGGGCTGACGTCAATTCTGCTCAATGAGCGACCTGTCAAACAATGCATAGGAAAGGTCTTTCTTGCTCTAAGCAGCCGTCACTCTTGACGACAGCAGCTTTCGGTGTCAACTTTTTGCAATGCTGGTCACGATCGCGGAAAGCATAGAAGTCAGTAGCAATTTAAATTTTAGGAAACAAATCAAACAATGTTTGTATACCGGAACAGTTTTCCTGGGCGGACGATTTCAGCAAAGTTTGACAAGAACTCACGGAAATTTCTACGCCCAAAACGCCCTCCTTTTATTCAAACAAATTGATGTTTCCGGCCTTTTCGTGACAGAATTCTGCCAATCATGCACTTCTCATGCCACGTTAGGTATTACACCCGACAAGAAACACCACTATCATAGGCAAAACACAACACGCGTGATACCATCGAGCCCACATCGACACTGGTTGGGACATGTTAGCAATTAGAAATGTTAGAAATTCTTGTTACGCCTGGACACCTGAGAACTTTAAGACTCTATTGTAGTTTTCCAATCCTGTACTGTCAGTTTAGAACCGTTTCCTAGCCATTGTTGAAAGGGCAGTATTACGCTGTTACAGTTTTTAGTCGCACATTGAACTTGACTGAAAATCCAACCATAGTTGGTAGGGACACTTTTTAGTTGATGGCAGCAGCACGATAGTGGCCAGAATTCTTTTCTGATAAGGTTAATGCAATACTAAGAAACAGTTCGTAGGTGTTTTCAGCGACAGAGAACCAAGATAGAATTGGGTTTAAACTTGAAAACGTAAGGCCGACGTTTTCAAGTTTTCCTCTTGTAACTTGAAAAAATGAGTTCATTTCTCGGAATTGGTGATTTAGTGGGAGCCGAGTCGAATGTTAACAAATTAAAGTATTTAAAGTTTACAGTTGGTGAAATTTGACCAAAAATCGTGACACTGTCCCTTTAAACAATAGCAGTATAAAAAAGTAAAATACTTGTAGTCAAACAAAGCCGAAATTCACAGATTCAGAGGCTGAAAATTAGTCCTGACACGAGGGCACTCACCCTACATACTTGCAAACCACGAGTGGCCACAATATAACAACAACTTAACTGATTCAGACAAAAAGACGGCAGATCAAGATTCGACCCCTAACAAAAACACTCCGATAAAGTTAAGAGGTCGCAAAGTGGAGACAATCCAGTGACTTAACAAAGAAAAACGCCATTTTAAGATCAATAAACGAAAACCCAACAAAACGCATGTCCCGAGCTGGTAGACTGTTGCGCGTGCCTTTCTGTCGCAATTTCATACTTTGTCTTTGCAGATGTGACGCTTCGGCCGAAAAGTCGCTGCGGTAAATAACTAAAAGCATTGAGGATACAGAATAATGTGCCCGTCATTTTGAGTTAAAAAATAAGAAAGTTGTCATTCGTACACGACAATTGTTTAAGAATGAGAATGTCGGCTAATTTTGACAAAATGGTATAAAACGAGTAAGTGTTCCGGTTTTAACCGATCCAACGGTGCTACTACGATCAAGTTGTGGAACAAAAAAATGAAAGGATGTAGGCCTCACTGAATACGTCGAGGAGGTCGAAAATAAATACATACCTTAAATTGCTTTGAGTTGCTACAAGGCAATTTAAAACCACCGGCATAAATAGAAGGTTTAATGAGCTAGAAGCACTGAATAAAACTTCCGTCTAATCAAAATAGGCGCCAGTTTCTATGTTTTTACTTTCAACTCTCAAGAATTCCCTTGAAACTTTGTGTTTTCTTTAGTTTCAAACTAAGTGGATAAATGACGATTAAACAGTTGAAGTAAAACCCGCGTTATTGGAATTCTGATTGTCCAAATGTCCGCGCACAATGTATACGGCACACTAATTAATCTCGCGAGACGAAAATATTAATGTAAAAATTAATTAAAGTAAAAGAAAGACAAACAGGTAAAGATGTCACAAATCGACGGGACAGATGTGTGTCGAAAGGGTAATCCCACAAAACGGCCGAACATCAAATAGATTTAAAACGCGCGAACGGAGCGTCGAGAGATTTATTAGTTGTCAAGACTGGCGAGTGGCTAAATTTGGCAATCACAAGTCTCTATTAGCGGTTTGATAGACCAAGAGTATAGCCTACATTGTGGCAATGCTGAGTATGTTAATAGCGAAATCTTGTCATACATACCGGTCCATTATTGTACGTGGACAGCTCTCCCCAGCTAGCATGGCACCGATTACAGAACCTAGAGATTTCCAGTCTTCGCGAAAATCAAACTCGCTCTTTAAATTGTGGTTATTGTCGCACGGGTCTCCACGACAGAATCCATCAAGCGAACACACACACTCACGCTTACTCCAATAAAACTTGCCGCAAAAACTGCGCCAGAGAACCACATGACCTCCAGAATCAAGATAAACCGTCTCCAGGGAAAGGTCCTCATAAGCTAGACAGGATTGGTGTAATTCGTTCAATGCGATTACAATCTCGGCGGCATAAAATCGCGCAAGTACTTCGGAAACTACAGAGCCACACAACTTCATGCGCTGACCCAGAGACTCCTTTCCCGGGAAATCCAAAATATAGTAGAGTTTTGAGCGGGTCTGAAAGGTGAACCGCAGATTGACCCAAAATTGCGAGAAACTCGATTTGGTTTGCTGTACATAAGGACTAATGGGTGCTTTAGAGTTGACGTCCCGAGGCGCGACTTCCATGGTGAAAACTTGACCCGTTTCCTTATGCTTGACTTGAAAAAGCTTGGAGAATCCATTTCTTTGCATAAACTAAAAATTCAAATGAAATTTGATAGTATTATTATGAGAGAAAATGCAAATATAAGGTAGCCGGAGACAGAATGCAACTGTATTCTCAGCTGGGACAAATCTTCAAAAGCACCATTAACTTATTTAAAGTCCAATTAAGTTTTCGAAAGTTTTGTCAACTTACCGATTCGACCTCGAAGCAGTCTGTTCCGTGAACTTTTCCATCCGTCATCTCCACGTTCTGCGCTAAAATTGTTTTGTGTAGCTAAGTACACAAACCATTTCTCGTTTAGTGCTTTTGAAAGCGCGAATTTTGGCACCTGATAAATAATACAATCGGTGAGGCATTCGAACGGCTTCGCGTTAATAAATTAAACGACGAAGCTGTTATCGAAGGCGTGGATTCTGCGAAAACACTTTGCTACATCTCCGAACGGAGAATCTGGTCATTGTTTTGACAAGTTGAATGGACTTCAGCGACTTAATGCACACGAGAGATTTTCGGATTTGCTTTTATTAATATGCGTCACGTAATCTTGACCAATCGCCTACAAGAATATCACGTCTGCTAATGAAGGACTCTTCATTACCCTTGAACAAACAGCGAGTCTAACTTTGCCCGAAACAGCCTCTAAAAATTTAATTTATAACGGAAGTGTAATCCATCTTGACTCGGGATTTAAGATAAACATGCCAAGGACAGTAAACTAGATAACACGAAACAGACGCACGAAGGTTTTGTGGTAGTCAACGAGTTAAGTTTAGGTCAGAAAAAATTTTGCATCACAAAAGCCGTTAGATTTGTAAATTGCGATCTCTACGATGGACAAAGCGTAATTAGGCAGCGCAGAAAACCGTGAACAAAATTACCTAAATCAGTTCAGAGAACACTCAAAAGTAATGAGTGATCGAGAAAAAAAAACTTCTAAAAGAACAAGCGGATGCTATGACGTTGTGCTAAAATTTCGGACACGGAGGAACTGTCTGATTTGTTTGACTTTCAGCTCTGTGTTTTGTTAATCCGGTAACATTATGAGCAAGAAGCTAAGTAAGCAAAACTAGCGAGTAATTAAAATTAAAGTCAGTGAACTTTCTGCGTAAAAAAAACGGGGTTATCAAAGTAGATAGCAGAGTAATTCAGTTTACGGGGCAAAAACTTGCATTTTAGATGCGACACGACTAAGTTAGGAATAATTGCACGTCGCGGTCAATGAAGAGCAGCGACCCAAAAATTTCAAACAAAGCCAATTAACCCTCAGTTTGACGTACGAATGTTTGATGTACAACAAAAGAATTGTTCTTAGCAGTGGGCGTAACATTTCAGTGAGTATTTTTGTTTCGACGTGCCGAAAGCATTTCAGTAAAAGATCAGGCCGGCCCTGCTGTGAGTTGTTCATGGCCGCTGAATATAACGTTATTCAGTGGATAACAAGTGTGTAAAATATCCTAAACATTTGCTGAGGTTTTTGTACATCTTCATTGGTAGCCTAAGACACATGGTATATATTCATGGTAACAAAGTATATCGCAGAAGTAAAATAAAGCAGAATGTAAAGAACCGTTATTTAGTTCAAGTTGAAGTTCAAGTTCGTTTTATTCACACTTATTCAATTACAATACAACAACAATAAGAATAAAAAGAAGTAAAAACAGAGCTAACTATACATTGAATTAAACATAAAGGAAAAAGTGTGTAGCAGCCAAAGGAGCCACGCTTTCAAGTTGGCTACTACAACAGAGCAGTTACAAGTTAGTGGAGGTTATACAGCACTTATAAAAACTAGTTATGAAGCTCTGGCTAAATTAATCACAATTTGCCTAACTGTCAAGTAGAAAGGGTTTGTATTCTCTTTTAAAACTGTTGAAGGGGAGACACTACTTAATTTTCATAGGTATCGCTTCCAAGGTTAGACATGGCATATTTAAAGTTTCAAGTTTGTTGGCCCGTGTATAGAGAGTAACAATTCAAATAAACAGACCACCGATTTGAACCCGTAACAATGGCGTGCAAATCCCGGTGCCCAACAACCATATTGAAACTTACAAACTGGATAACGTTATCGGACCTTTGAAAAACTTCAACTTTTTGAAAAGGCTATTGCTGAAGGAAGATTTTTAGGCTAAAAGATCCACTATGAGCAACACTTTCGTATGAATTGATAAGTGGAGCGTCGTGCTTGGAAAAAAAAATGGAATAATACGACTGTACAGATCGATGGAACAGACCGCTAGATCACTTGTAGACCGCTGGGGCTAGTTCTTGGAACTGCTTTAGAGGTGTTTTCAGTTGAGTTTCGTAATTAAAACCAACACCAAAGGAATTACTCCAACCAATCACAGCAGGTGCAAACAGCGTAGCCTGCGAGCAGGCTCTCCGAGGGACTGGGGCTGGGCCTCATTCCACCCCCATCCCCAGTCCCTCAGAGGGCCTGCTCGCACTCCATAAGTAGGAGCACCCGTCTTCACCACTGTGCTTTGACGCCAACACAGGAGTAGACGAGCTATTTTTGGATCCACATTTCGCACGCTAAAAGCCATAGGCAAGCACATTCATCCAATCAAATGGCTTAGCATGACAGCGATTGACAGCTTATTATTTATGCCATGTATTTTTCGCACAGAGGAGTGTGCTCGCAACCGTGGTAACCACTTTTCGCGGGAATTTCAAAAACTTTAAATAGCCGCCACTACTCACGGGCTCCTGGCCAATCAAAATTCGTATTAATTCCATGTAGCTTGCTCAAAGCGCGGGTAAAATCGCGCGTGCAAGTTGTGATATGTTTTGGTTTTCCTTCTCATTGGTTGATAAACTGGCGAGAGATTTTTAAGCCAATCACTACGTGTCGCAATCGCGATCGCCTAATCACTTCCGATAGTCATTTGAGAACCGTTCTAAGTGCGATAAAACCTGTCCGTTGTCCGTGTTATTTATCCCGGTTTAGGACTAACCCTTCCTCGAACACGTCAGCGCCAGGGGTACGGACAGGGCCCGATTCTCGAAAGTACCCGCAAAAACTCTTTGACCCGAAAAGCCATTTAATAAAACTGCGGTCTGCTTATTCTTAAAACCGGTTGCTTTAACATGTTCGCATGACAACAAAGGGTTTTAAGTTTTGTTTTGTTGCAAGATTTCTGGCCTAGCGGAAACGTCTTCGTTTTTAACTAGAGATACATGATTGTAGGATCCGAAATCGGCTCGAAAAGTTCCGGTGCTAAGAGCCTGGATAATTCCATTGAGGCCTTCCAGGAGGGGTTCTGTTGTCACCTTGTCGCTTGTTTTACAGCCAGCCCGTCATCAGCTTGTTACGGACAGTGTCGCTGTCGTATTTCGTGACTGTCGCTGTAACAAAATGTCGGCCCCCTATTTCTATCAGTTCCGGTCGGCTGTCGTTGTTTTGGAAAAACATTGTCGCCAAACTTTGAGGTCATGTCGCCTGTTGGCAAAACTCCTTGGAAGGCCTCTCCATTGGAATCATTACCAATAAATTCTTCTTTTATCTCCGCTCTAATTAGCCCAACTAACCTCGTTAACCTGACCGCAATACAAAACAATTATCCCTCTACACAGCAGCAATTGACAGTTCCGTTGGCTTTGGTTCGCTCTGTGATTAGATCAAAAAACTTCAGCGAACTTTTCAACCAATCAGATGCAAAACTAAAGCCAATTGCAACTTAGTCATTTTCGTTTTCCCGCGCTTTGGCGCCGGCTGCGTCTACTTGCTTTGTGTTCTGATTGGCTAGTGAAACCAAGTCATGAATTACTTCGATTTGTAATTGGCTGAAGTTTGTATTTCACTTCAGAACGCAACTGGCTCTGCAATCGCTTTGGTTCTGGTCTTGCAACAGTCAATTAAAAACCGCTCTCACGGGGCTTGTTGGGGTAATTAGCACAAAGACAAAACAACACCAGGGCTAGGATAAGGGGCTTTGTGTCGATTGTCATTATTGCGGGCGCAGAAATCTACTTCACCCCTGCGTTATCTGATGCTGACCTTTTCTAATAGAGTTCACGTCAGCCTCCTTTTCAAAGCGAGTCCAAGCGCGAACGTTCTATGATAGTAATTGGTTTTTACATTGGAGATGAACAAACACTAATTTTAACAAGAAAGACATCGTACTCAAACTCGCTTTGAAAAAGAGGCTGAATTGAACTCCGAAATGGCCTAAGGGCTTTTATCACACAACGGCCATGTTGGTTAGGAACAACAGAACCCGTTCTCCGAGCCTGGAGTTGATAAAATTCGAGAGCGAGTTCCGGGGGAACAAAACCAAGGTTTTCAGTCCCTCGGCAGAGGAGTACAGGCTCTCCAGACACGGTCGTTCATTGAAGAACGAAACAAGAGCTGATACAACACAAACAATGCCCCTAGCCCTGACAACAAAGCGTGCTACAGGTCATAGGGACCAATGAAAATCCAGGGTTGAAGAGCAACCTCGTTCCCAGGGTCTCTCTCCCCCGCTCCAGAGAGACCCTGGGAACGAGGTTGGGTTGAAGAGCTACAGGATTACTCGAGCCTCTGGACTCAAAATGGCCGCCGCGTGATAAAAGCCCATTGAACTATGGCTCCAACCGAAATTTCTGCGAGGTGTGGCATAAACGCATTAATTCTATACTCTTCAAAAGCTGAGGTTTGCGCAGCTAACGGCTTAGTGGTCTAGTGGTTAGAGGAAGGGATCTGTCAGTAGACGGTAGCAGGTTCGAGTCCTACGTCCGGGGTTGTCTTTTGAAAGAAGTATGTTCATTTCCCAGAATGCCCTTCAGACTTTCAGTGTTCTAAATTAACGATAATCGTAAATTCGGACCAAATTAAGAATTAACGATAATCGTTAATTCAGGGAAGAGAATGGGCTGGAATGCGAGGCTTGACCTAATTGTTGAATACCAATGGTATTTTTTGGACACACCTCACCACAGGAGCATCTTTTCTACACGCATAAAAATGCTCTCTCGGTTCATTACTAAAGACATTTTATTTGTCAAAATATATCGGTTTCGGTACATTATCTAATGGAAAACTTCAAATGTGCAAAGGTTGCTAAAACTAACATGACGATGAACTCCAAATAACAATAATCGCATTTACTTTGCAAGACGACTGCATCTAAAAACCACTGTTTTCTGTGTGGGCAAGCTAACTTCTTTTAAAGCAAAAATCCTCAAAGATGCACTACACAAGAAACTTAATTTAGCGATTTATGAAAACATTTGAAAGTGTAACATCAACAAGTCGACTTCAAGGAGAAGGAGTGGATACCAGCTTAAATTCTAGCTTTTATTCAAAGAAATTCCCTCAACTTCTCAGTGGTGAGGTCGAAATTTTCTTCCGAATAAAAACTTAGAACGCTTTCTGTTTAACAGAACTGACCGGCCAGTTGGAAGGGCCAACTCTACAACGTCTTTAAAATAACATACTTCGACGATGAAACATACTTTTCCAAGGGAAATGTGACAGAATATCATGCAACTAGTCCTTCAAATTGCTGCATTTTCCTCGCAAACTGACCGGTCTGGTTGGCCAGTCCTTACAAAAAGAAAGTGCCCTTAAAAACTGTCTGAACTAACCAATAAGAGAGGGTTTCAATTATTTGTGAACAGGCAATATTCGCAATCTCACGGGTGGACTGGAACGAACATGGAATAGAGGCTTATACGGGAAACCATCCCTGACACAAATGACTTCGTCACATTAGGCTCCATTCCGCGCTCGTTCCAGTCTAACCACTAGAATAGAAATCAAGTCTCTTCACCATTCTTTGAAATTTCTCTCGCGAACACCGATTTGCGCAAAATTTCAAAACAAAAACAACTGCCATGTTTTTCCCTAATAAACCTTTACAATTTTATCTGGTTCTGCTTAATTTACAATGCCGACATTCCGTAGTGCGCCTACAGATGACTTGGTCAGCAATTGGTCTCCATAGAAACCAACCGCTGATCAAAGATTCCGCAGGCTATAATTAAGGAAACTGAGTCAGCTAAAAACCGCAGACGAGCCGTTTCAATTTCAAGGATCAAAAGTACAAATCGACAATCTGTAAATTCCGAGCGGTTGGTTGTTTGTTGGCTTTGTTTTGTCTTCAAGACATAGTGCCAAATACAGGATTGTGTCGACAGATGCTGGGGCCGTGTTCGTCATAATCCGCCTTAGTGTGGCACACTGTGTAGAACTCAGGCTGGCGAATAAAAGCAAAGCAACGGTATTAGGTCCTCTTCGAGTCAGACCGGTTGACGGCACTTGCTGGTTTTTTGACACTTCGCCTCACCACTAAAGCCCTTGCGAACAATCCGACGTGTTCATACGACAGGGCGGGCCGGGCCGACCCGCTTGGCGAGATTTCGGTTTTTGAACCGGATTCTCGATGTAACCAGGTTGGAGAATAGGCCAAGTCCGAGTTCACTTCAGCCTCTTTTCGAAAGCGCGTCTAAGAGCGAATTTTTCTTATGAAAATGAGTTGTTATTCATTTGCAAAGTAAAACTGATTACCATTATAAAACTTTCGCTCCTAGACTCGCTTTGAAAAAGAGGTTAACGTGAACTCGGAACTGGCCTATTTGCCACATCAACACTTTCAGCCTCGTTTTTGAGATGAATTTTTTCCCCGCACGGCGCATGCCTTGTGCCGTTTTCAGCACTGCGGTCCGCCTTTCGTGTTTTTTATTTTATTTTTTGTTTTTCATCTCGTTAACCGGGTTGAAATTTGCCAAATGAACAGAAGCTATAATTCAGCCCGCTAACTTGGCAAAAACGGTTCCCGGGCTCATATGAAGACGCCCTTAGCAGACAGTGCGGTTGTAAATACAGGAAAACTGTGGTTCGTACTGCGTCGGTGGTGAGCGCAGTGCTCAGTGTTGCTATCAACTGGGTTGATTAGGTAAAGTGGTCTCAATAAAAAGAGAAAAACCCTGTGACGTTTCCAGCATTAGCTCAAAAGAACCACCGCATTCAGAGATTTAAAGGTCATCACCTCAAACAGATGACATGAAACAAAAGGAAAACGACAACAAATACTCCATCACGAGAATACCACTAACAAACATGAGTACTTAGTTGTGTCAGGTATCCGAGAGGAGCCAATCTTTTTCACGAAATGTCAAAACTTCAAGGTAGCCCATAAACAGTGCACAAACAACGCTCTGCGTTTGATACATTCTCTTATTGTTACCTACCATTTGAAGTGTACTGTTTATTCTCATAAATGGTCAGTTGTGCGGGCTAGCACAAAGTTATCGCCGTTTAAAAGGCTAGTTTCAAGGGGTTAGCGGCTGTAAATGAGTTACACGCGAGTTTACTCCAAAACGTCTGAAGTTTGAAACCTGAAATTGCCCACCTGTCATAAGCTATGAAAATACTTTAGATGAATGAATGGTTGAACAGAGTGGCATATTTTAAGCAGTGTAATTTCCATATGGGCTTCACAACACTGCGCAAGAGACTTTGCCAGCCTGCTTCTGTTTAACAGGCAGCACTGTATTCTGAAGTTAGGAAGCTTGTGGTCAGGCAATTAAAAAAAAACCTCGAAAGATTCGTTAAAACCTACCGTAGAGGCCAGCATGCTTCCTCCAAACCACACTGCGTATCGCTGCATGTGGTGTGTAATGACTTGAGTTTCAATTGGTTTGGGCTGAAAAAGGCGAAATAATATTGTGATAATGGCATTTGATTAAATGAACTTAGGACTCATCAATAATAGATGAGCTTGGGAGCTCAGTTGCCTCAAAGGTTGGTGGAGCCCATTTGAAGTCAGGCAAGGGGAAGGAGATATCGAGGTAACTCTCCGTGGGCGGGCACCAGACTGAACAAGATCGGTGGAATGAAATTTTGAATTTAATGGTAATGACGAGCCCACACTTGTAAAAAATCCGAGTGCTACCGACACGAGTCGAACCTATGACCTTCCGATTACTAGTTAGAGAATTGTTGGGATGACCATTATGGGCATACTCGGAAAAAACCCGAGTGCCCCCGACAGGAGTCGAACCTATGACCTTCCGATTACTAGTTAGAGAATTCTTGGGATGACGATTATGGGCATACTCGGAAAAAAAATCCGAGCGCTCCCGACACGAGTCGAACCTATGACCTTCCGGTTAATAGTTAGAGAATTCTTGGGATGACGAATATGGGCATACTCGGAAAAAACCCGAGTGCCCCCGACAGGAGTCGAACCTATTACCTTCTGATTAACAGTTAGAGAATTCTTGGGATGACGAATATGGGCATACTCGGAAAAAAAATCCGAGTGCTCCCGACAGGAGACGAACCTGTGACCTTCCGATTAACAGTTAGAGAATTCTTGGGATGACGAATATGGGCATACTCGGAAAACGGTTGTGGGGCTTCCTTTCAAGTTGTATTTAGTGGTAAGTTAAACAAAACAACTGCTTTTTACCTTAATGCGTCCAGCACTTAACTGCTCGCTGAGTTTCAAGCGAGCGTCCACTGCGCGCTTTATGTCACGCTGCAAACGCCGGCCAAAGTCGCGGAACATAGTTGAGCCACCCGACAGCACAATATTCTGATGGACAAATGATCAAGTATACGTTTAACCCTTTAATGAGCCCCTCCGAGGGGTTTGGGGGAAACCAAAACCGGGGAACAGGGGAGCAAAGACAAAACATATCAGGGAACAAGGGAACATGAGCCATTTTAGGGATAAAAAAGCGGGAACAAGTTCGGAATTAATTTTGGAAAAAAGAGAACGTAAACTAATGTTTTAAAGGGAACAAAGGAACAAGGACC
>BLFK01000235.1:1007196-1039873 GCA_014634185.1 Astreopora myriophthalma | reverse complement strand
TGGAGAGGTTCACCCCATAGTTTTAGTGCAGTTGATTTGATGGAAATTGGCTGTGATTTTGCTAAATTACCTAAGAAACGCGCAAAAGTCAATTACGATGTTTTTGCCCAGAGCCCTTCAATTACATGTATCTCTTGCAATGGATGATCCGGGTCAATACTTGAATTCAAGGGTGCATTCTCTCCTAAGTATTCCAGAGTAGGAATTCACTCAGTATAATTCAGTAATCGCATTTGGACCTATTCCATTTTCACTAGAAAGGGAGAGGATGTAACACTTTGTTTATTCTGCCCCTGATGACAAAATAAACTCAATGAAGAGGACAACGATCTACTCAAAATACGGCAAATACGAAAAGCAGATGGGGCATGCAGAAAATGTCAAACTATATTCAGGTTCACACTATTCCAAGGTTTGTATTAGAAGCCCAGATACAGGTACCAGCACCCATCTTTTTCAAAGGGAGCACCCGGCTTCTTTTACACTATAGGTACCAAATTGAAAAATATCAGCATCAATTCACATAGGGTACCCAGCTTCTCAACATATGCAGGGCTCGAAAAAACCCCCGTCCGGTCGTCCGGGACAAGTAGATTTTCCCCTCGGGCAAGTAACTTTCTCTCCTCACTTGCCCCACGGGCAAGAGCCCAGGCAAGCCGTTCGCCGACTAAATTTGTGATAATGATTTTGAGCAGAAAGGGTAAATTTTGGGTGCAAGGGTAATCAAGTGTTTAGATGAAGCTTGACGAAAATTACAATTTATAGCGTTGTTTTGTTGATTGCGTGACGCGCGCTGACAGGTCAGAAGTGGTTGCCTAGCACGTGATCAAAATCTGCCCCGATCAAATGTAAATAGCTGCGTTGGGCACAAAAACGCTGTGCTTCTTTCGCAATTTTTTGCGAGCATTTTCCAGTTTCTCTGTACAAAACGTAACTCAACAACAATATATCAAAGCTGTAGAAATTGTACGCAAAAAAGCTGCATATTTCGACCGCATAAACGAAGCCAGCATTTTTTATGCTAAGATCCAGCTAAATCTCTGTTTTCGGCGAAACATCCAAGTTTGCTAGTGATAACATATGTGGGTGCCGCCGCGCGAAATGAAAGTATTATATTATTAAAAAGAAATGCATAAGTGAGTCATCAAAATACTTTCAGAGTTCCTGGAGGATGACTTAAAACAGTTTTTCTTTCAAACGAAGACGTTTTCCCTGGACTGAAACTATTTTTCATTCACCCAAATGAAAAAATATGCTCTCGCCGGCTTCTCAATCCATCTACTGCCTTGTAGAGGTGAAGCCACTTTGTCATTGTGTTGTAAGAGTGAGTGAGTGAGCGAGTGTCCACATTTTTGTCATTGTTTACATAATTCTAACATAATTCAACATGGTCAAGTGGTTAAAGGCATGCACCCCGGATCCAGCGGGGAAGCCATAGGTCATGGGTTCAAGTCCCACTCGCGAACCACTCGATAGGACATTTTTTTGTCTTATATCCTCTTTCTGTTTTCTTTTTTTATATTCAAGCCGTAAGTTTTCATTTGTCGGTGTAGTTGTAAGTGCTTTGCTGTGATGGCATCATGCATAATAAAGCAGTAGCCACATGCACGCATTGCAGGCCTATTTTTGGAATACACATTCTTTTGAAAAACCTTATTGCAGTTATTGCATTAGTCCTAAACCGGAACAGAAATAAACACAATAGTCCCTTACAAATGCACCTTACTACCATTGGTGTTCAACTGTGAAGTGTGAACATTTTTACGAGCATGTTTACCTTTCAAACGTTAACGGTTTTTCAGGTTACAGTACATGTCACTTTTGATGAATGGAATGTTTGTGGTTACGGTAGGTTAAAAATGAATCATGTTTTTGGCGCCATCCAATCATCTATTGTTCACGTGCTATCAGAGTTTTCAAGTTTCCTGTGGGATTGAGTGAAAACTTTCAAAATGGAGCTAGAGATGCAAGTTCAAGTACAAATTGGAGACACTAGAAGAGTATTTATTTTTTTTAAACATGATCGGATAGAGCCAAAAATGTTGTCCATTTCACAACCAGGTCGGGAAGATTTTATTTGTCAAAAGTGACACAAGCCGACAAAACCCTTAACATTAATTTTGAAAACTAAACATGCAAGTAAAATGCTTTCACGATTAAATTGTTCACGCATGTGCTTCAAACGTTCAAGCTTCATGGTTGAACCCAAAAAAATTAATGGTAGTAATGTAGCACAGCACGAAGTTATTTTGAATCCTTATTTAAAATAATATGAAAAAAGAGTTTAAACCTCAACAACATTCCCGTTATCATTATTTCATGTCTGTATACTCACCTAAATCATCAATGCCTTTGGCAGCTCTTCTTTGTGCTTGATCACCAACCTTGGCTGATTCTTTGATTCCAATTGCTAAGCAAAATTGAAACAGAAAATTGCTTAATGAGGGATAAAGGTTCTATCTAATGATTCTTGCCTCAATAAGTGTACCCAAATTAATAGAAAAACTACTGACAACTCCATGGTACTGTGCAGAGGTATTTTTTTGTCTGACTGTGTAGAACATGTTTTGGTACAGAACTGATGGATTTGCTAATTAGGTAGAGGCATGATGATGCAATGCCTGGCAGCTTCTTAGCTCTGACATCTTGTTGTTTCCGGGCCAAGAAACTTTGCTCCACACTCTCTCTTTTCAACCAGGGCTGACTTGTTTAAGGCAGGGTTACCGCTAACATGGGGTTACTGTAGGTCCGATTCAAGCCTATCGGTTGTCATGGTATTTATCCCGGGTTAGCATTAACCTTGTTTTGAACAACTAGGCAGGGCTCGAAATTGCGACCAATACAGTCGCATTTGCGACTAAATTTTTCCCTTTGCGACTAAAATATCTGGAGAAGTCGCAAATTTGCGTCTTGTTGTCACCTTCACTCTTTCGAAACAACAGGGTTAGCAGTTGCCTCTTTGCTGCTACTTTTGCTTAAATAAATAAATGACAAAATTATTTTGTTTCTCGCTGTAAATTTTCTCTGAAGATAACGTAATTGTAGAGTAATTTAGCTGCGATGTTACGTGCACAGCTCCAGTCCTTCGATCATTCGCCATTTTCAGTGGTTTCTTTATACACACAAGTATTGCGGGCTCATTTTTTTTTGCTAAACCGCTGACAATACAATGCCGCGCGGCGATTTTGCGACTAAAACTTGCGAAATTGCGACTAAATTTTCGTATCTTATCGCAAAATGCGACTGGATTTTTTCGTTAATTTCGAGCCCTGCTAGGCCCAGCACAGAACACACTGCAGGGGAGGGGAGTGGTGGGTAGTTCTGTAATGGACTGTAGCATCCGGGCAGGGGGAGAGAGTTGCTAGTAATACAGTACCTTGTCTTATCTCAAACATTAATTAACAATAGCATTCTCAATTATGACAAACTACTGTACTTACCAGTAGGCACAATGTATTGGGGTTCAGTATTCCCGGCAAAACCCATTTTTGTGTAGCTGAAGGACAAAAAACAGCTTTGTCAAACCTCGACTGAGCAAGAGAAGAAGACTCTTCCCTAAAATTACTGCAGTTCTTGCCAATGTTTGTGACAATTATTAAGGTTGCCACAAAGACTAGTAGGGACTAGTCGTCTGCTAGAGTTTACAATGAGGGACACGTTGCAGGGAAAAAGTCATTTGAAATGTTTACATGATAGGGCCTGTTTCCCAATTTGCAAAATTTGAGGCTCCATGAAAAGCGGCATGCCTGTGCTGTCCTAATAAATACTTATCACATGAATTGTTAAAAGGGCACTATCACAGTAGTTGCACTGTTTTTAGGTCATAACTGGCTGAAAACTTAAGCTTACATGCAACAACATTCCTGTAAAACCACCAAATACAAAGAACAGATTCAGGCTACAATGACCGTAAACGTATTTTCAAGACTTCATACAAATCCTCGTGTGTCAAAATTGTGTAAAATTTAATTGCCGAGAAATTAGAAGTGACATGAGAAGAATTGTAATTCCAATTTATGGATGTCATACCTCCATTACTGGCCAAATCTTCTGTTGGATGAATGATACCAATAATATTAACAAAAATAGCGGAAAATGTTGGAAATCGGCCTTTTCATAGCGGTGTCCCAGCGGTTCAAAGTCGGCCAAAATCCCATACATTCACTGCAATTTTAGCCGTGTTTGCCCCTCAACCAATATGGCGTCATTAACCGTGGAAAAGTGTATTCTGACAGCCCTTTTTTTTTAACGAGAAATATGTAAAAAAAAACTGATATAAAGGAGAAAAACAAACTTTTCTATAATTTTCACTATTTACTTATCCGTACGGACGTCATATACATCCACCTAAGCAGACAAGCTAATTTTAACCGCCAAAGACTGATTATATACCGACTGACAAAGGATTAGATGCAAATAAAGGTATGAAAAGGACAAGAACTGTAAAAAAATGTACGCTGTAGTGTAGTTTCCGTATTCCACATTTGTCACAAAATCTTGAACTTGTCAAGCTTTCACTACACTTACCCCGTTCCATTGTCAATGACACAGGCCGGCTGCCGTCCCGTCATTCTGCACTGCCTAATTAACTTTTCTGTGTACTAAACAGTTACCTTCCTATAAATTCAGAACAGTTTCGCCAAAGTAGAGCGATTTATTTTAGAACAATTTCGGGCGGTAGCCTCTCAGCTTGCAAAACCAAGATGGCGACCAGCACTGAGCATCCAGCTGCATTGTGGGAGAAATTGGAGGTGTGGTGCGGAAATTAACACTTGTAGGGTGGGCACGGTGTCTAATGGTACTGTCGATGGCGCTACTTTTGTTCGCAAATTAGCCAGTGCCAGGGATAAAAACTTGTGGATTTCTTTTGCTACAAGTAAAGAAAATCGTGCTAATCTAAATAATCACAAAATTAACATTCACCTTCAGAAAGGGTCATTTGGGTAGCAAAGCAATGCATACAAATGCCATTTATAAATTTTATTTGATTATAAAAAAAAGTTGTATGTATAACCTTTCCTTTACATACTACTACTACTACTATTTACAACTCTCAAAATTTCCGAGGACATTTGTTCAAAAGGGCCAAATATATATCAAAATGGAATGTATAAAATCTAGGAAAGAGTGTATCTCGTGTGTATCGAGTGTATCTAACCTATGAAACAATGAGGTGAAACTATAAAATTATTATTATTATTAGAGCTCATATTGTTTTTCTTAAAACAATCTTTTTTTCTAGATGCCACTATACCCCTAAATTATGCCATTCTATTACTGTCTGGCACAGAAATTGACAAACTATTTCACATTTGTACCGACAGGTTTGTTATGGCCACTGTCAATGCACCTTGATCTCTGTGATTTCATTGATATCACTAGTTGAGGACAATTAATGCCATATCGTAGTTAACAGCGAGTGGTCTTAAATATATTTATCTTCTTTGCTAACATCTTGCTTATTTGTAATGTGTCACACTTAGTTCGATAGGTGACTGGTTCTCCGTCATCTGTTCAACCGGTATGCTAACATACATTTTGTGATCCTCTTTGCTTAGGCCACTCATTTCATCTTGTGCTGGTGCAATAACATCACCCTCTTTTTTGGGTTTTGGCAGTTTTTTCTCTGCTGCACCAATAATAGTGCATAATTCCTCAGAAGTTTCCACCGCACTTCCATCCTGTGCATTAATCTCTAACGTCAGTTGACTAGCTCTTGACTTTGCCGTGCTTGGCCTAGAGTTTGGAGGTGGCAAAGGCGTTCTTTCATGCTGCTCCTCTTGTGTTTTCGCTCTCACACAGTGAGAAAATAAGCTTGGGTCATTTGGATCAACATCAAACATTAAAACATTATTTCGACTTCTCTTGTTAAGCGGGTTCTCCTTGGAGACATCTAGATGTGCGCTATTTCTTGGCGTTCTCTTTCTGTCATGTGATCTCTCAGGATCCAAGTGTTTCCTAGTCTTGCTGGCTGGTACATGCACTATGTCCTCCTCTGGCTCACAGAACTCGGACTCAGCAAGAGTCAGAAGTCTTAACCTGTTGTCAACCATGAAGTCTATCTTCCGTCCAACGTTTGGAATGGACGGCAAATGTGGCTGAAGAAGATAAGTGCAAGGTTTAGATGGAAAAGTCGAATTTGCATGATGGACAATCTTTGCTATGTCTCTGTCGGTTAAAGGACGTGGCATCACAAAGTAATTGCGATGGTCACAATTTTGTAGCTCTTTCTTTTTCACTTCTTTACTCACCAAAGGCTTTCCAGAAATAGCGCTTAAGTCAGGTTTATCCTTTGGCAACAGAGCTTTGTGCTTAGCTACTTTCCTCAGGTTTAAATGTCTGGCTGGAAACTGTTGAGTTGACGAATGATCGGAGGTAGTACCAACATTTCGAATCATTGGTCGTTTTCGTGGGTACGACAGCTGTTTCAACCGGTCCATAGCGTTGATAAGATTGTGCTGTTCACGGTGAATTAATTCGTCTTGAAGTTTGCGAATCTGCACAAAATAATGCGCTTGCTTTTCACATCCAGTCTTGGTGTCTTGAAACCACAGCTTCTCCATTGACGGACTGTTGTTTGAAGACATGAAGAATGCTGTTATTATGTCAGGTGAAGAAACCTGTTCCAAAACACTTGATAGTTTCCCCTTCAGTTTTGAACTCCAGAAGCCATCTCGATTGCCAACGATTCTGTCCCTAGAACTTCACAACACTTTCACCTTTCCAAAAAGTTTAACAGTTTGCATGTAAAGAGTATTTGGTGTTGTTTATAAATTAATTATTTTGAACCACAAACTTTTACACTTTCGCAGATTTCAACATGGCCGGCTGACTCTTTGTTGTTATGGAAACTCGACAACGTTTGTGTTTTGACCGACGCTTGAAATGCACTCTGGGATAGCTTCATTTTAAAATGGCGGCGAAAAGGACAAAATGTTATATCTCAGACTAAAATTGTCTTCAAATATTTGTGGATCGTGGTTTTGGTTTTATCACGTAATTCTGGGATACAACTGTCTCTCGAACTACCGAAATAACACCAAGAAAACGTGTCAAGTGTTTATGCCGATATAAAGAAATTGGCTACTGGTACAGAAGCTTGTGGACTGTCAAAAGGCAATTAATTAGCTTTCTTGCGTTAGTGGAGAAAGAAGGATTTCAAGATGACGGCAGGAATGATCAAAGTACCAAGTATTATGCCGTTACGGGTTCCTCTGGGAGGCACTGGAAGAAAGAACATGGTAGATACGCACACCCCTATAGAACTTCGCTCCGAAACACCCAACACTTTGATCTACTACACGGTAAACGGAATGAAGCCCGAACCTTTTAAGCAGATTGGCATTAAGTGCACGTACAAATACAACCGACCGTTTGTTTTGGGGCCAGGAAAAAGAACTGTGAAAGCGATGGCCACCTCGAGTGATGGTACAAGAGAGAGCTCCATCGTTACAAAGACTTTCTTGGTCGAGGAACCCGAAGTACGGCACGAGATAAGAGATGATGTTTCAGACCTTCAACAAAGCGTAACTTCATCGAATGGAAACTTACGGGGGTCATCCGGTGCTTTGCTTAATCAGATTCTTGAGGACTCCAAGGGGACGAAGCTGAGGACATCAGAGGCTTGGGGAGTAGAGAGTAGTTCCAAGCGATATCTGACTTCGACGCCAGATAACTTGGAAGATGTGAAAGGCACAGATTACAGAAGGCCTAGAAGTGAGCGGAGATTTACAATGTCGAGGTTTGGCTCAAATCAGGCAACTGTGGACACCCTTGATCAGCCAGTGTCGCAAGTGAATGGTGAGATGAGAGACAAACGGAGTCCTGAGAACAGAACTCAATTGAACAGAATTCAGCAGCAGACAGACTTTTTGAAGTGCATCTACTGTATGGCACCCAGACCATCAGATCCTTATGCAAGGTTCTGCTCTGAGTGTGGGTCCCCAATTCCTCCTTTGCCGTCATCAAGACTTCCACCTCCAGAGAGTGGACAGCTTGGTATGTGTGTGTCTTGTAACTCTATGGTGCCACTGAATACTCCTTCTTGTATAATCTGTGAAGCACCAATTTCACCTCAGCGCCAGCCGCAGGCCACCAAGAAACTGGCACACAAGTTGATGTGCACAGTGTGTGGCACAGGAAACCCACCTGATTTGAAAGTTTGTGTTACCTGTGAGGCAAGGCTCCCTTATAACGCTAAACAAATATTTACGGGAACGAGTGCTCCTCCAGTGCCCAAGGACTCCATCAGCAGCATCATGACGTGTTCCAAGTGTTCTCGTGTGAACAGCAGTGACGCCCGCTTTTGCGATTGGTGTGGATCAAAGCCGCAGCCTTACCAAAGCCCTCTGATCTGTTCCCAGTGCCATGCTTCAAACAGCGCATTTGCAAGTTTCTGCAGCTCCTGTGGATGTGGCATAGAACCTCCACCAAGAATTTCACAGCAAAGTTCAGGGAGTATGATTGGCACTATTGTTGAGAAAGGAAGCGTTCGTGGCATGATAACAAGATCGAACGGTGCAACTTGGCTACCCGTGTCTATTCCCTCGACTCCGGCAGAAACAGCAGATAAAGGTATTATTTTAATTTGGAGCTCCCTTACGTACCCCTTTAGCATCAGTATCAGACTAGAGTGTAAAGATTCTCCTGGCTCTCTTTGTATTGAAACAGAAGGATAATTTGTTTAAAAGAAACACATTGATTGATTTGTGATTAAAGTTAATTGGGTAAGCAAGAAGCAAGTTGAAGTGATCACAGGAATTCTCTCGCTCACTCAGATGATCCCTTACTAAACAGACGGTAAACTTGTTTAATTTTTGCATAACAATTTATGCTTGAATGTGTCGTTAACAAGGATCAGCAGTAATGGCCAACAATAGTCGTTCCTACTCTAAAATGTAGACGTTTTTTTTTTTTTTGCCATCTTGCATAATTGTGGTGTTACATTTACCCTGTTGTTATTACACAAACGTTCTTTGTGTCAGAACAAGAGAGCAACCATAACATGTCACAATTATTCAAGATGGCGGCCCCCAGGAAAATTGGAAGCGAAAAGAAGTGGTCTTTCTGCATGTACTGAAGAGCATTGCATGTTGTTCACCTGGGATTAGGCTTTATTTCGAGTTCTTTTGTTTTCTGCCTTTTGTTTCTCTTGTTTTATGTCATCTGTCCTCCCGTACTTGCAGAAAGAGCCAAAAAAAGCGATTCCAAATTTCTTTTTGCTTCAGATACAAAGGCGTTCTTTAAAGTTTTTTCAGACAAATTTAAATGTAAACATCGTTTCCTGGGTTATGTTTTGTTGGAGTGGGGGTTCCCTTCAAGGTTAGGATTTAGTTTTATGATGGTTGAAGTTGATTTGGTTTTTGTTTTCGTTAGCAACTTCTACGGTAGGACTGTTCTACCCATCGGCAACCAGTATTCAATCTCAGGTTGAATACGACGCTCAGGAACGAAGCCGCCTTGAAGCTTCGCGAGACCGAAGACCTGCACTGGCTGCAGTGAGTCCGGGAAAAGGATTCTGGAGGCAACAAATGGACCACATCTGTTCGCACATTCGGGCGCACACTCAAAACAACCCTGACTTTAGATCTACTATCGGCGAACCGAGACTGGGGAAGATAATTACTGCAGCTATTCATGAGGATGTTAATGGCGAAGAGGTCACGCTGACTTTTACCTTTGCAAGAAGAGATGGTAAAGAGTTGTGGAAAGAAAAATCTAAAGCGCTCACTTCCAGTCTGAAGGCGTTAAATCTTCAAAGGTTTGCAGGATCACAGGGTAAGGTGGATCTGCGTGGCAGCAGAAACTTGAGTCAAAATGGTTTGAGAACAACAGCAAAAGGAAAGACGCAAAAGCGGAAAGTGAAGGAAAAAGGCAAAGATAAACTCAATGAAGAGGATAAGTTACTACTGAAGGAAATTGGACCGAAAGGTGAAGGAAGCGAAGAGGAAGTGCGAAGACTGCTTGAGGAAGGTGCAAATCCTGAGAGTTTATCAACTGACGGCACGCCGGCGTTAATCGTTGCAACTGTAAATAAACACGCAGATGTTATTCCATTGTTAGTGAATGCGGGCGCTAAACTCAGCGCGAAGAATCTGAGCAAAGGAAACACTGCACTCCACGAAGCGGTTTCAATGGGTGCAGACGGTCTCAAATGCATCGACGTGTTGCTCGGATTAGGCGCACGGACCAGTGTTTCAAATGACGCTGGTCAAACAGCGTACGATTTAGCGATGTCCTCAGGACTCGATAGCGTTGCTCAGAGGTTTACGTCGAGTGTAGGGGACGAACTGCTGCAAAAACTAACAAAGCCAAAGAAAGTCAGAGTAGCAGACGAAGACGATTTCTAGGGGAGTGTGGCATTAAAAAAATAACGAGGCAAAATCCCCGACATTTAATAAATTGGGTTAAGAACCCTTACAATGATCGATATTGTTTTATAACCTTTTTCGCTAATTCTCATGCATTGTGGTTTGTTTTGTCAATCATTTTAAGACGTCAATATGGCATTTATTAAATAACAAAAGTAAGAGAACCTTTGGTACAACGCTAGCATTTATCCGCTATCTTTGATAATGTGACAAGGGCTGGGCTATAAGTAGTCTCCCTCGCAGCCGTTTTTTGGATGTCACGCAACGTTCCTTTTGGGGGAACGTTGCGTGACATCCAAAAAACGGCTGCGAGGGAGACTAGGCTATAAGAAGCCTACGCCCTGGCCGGTTTCCGGCTGCACCGGCTTCCGGTCAAAAGGTCACCAACGGATGGAGTTTCCGGGTCACTTGCTCTTAAAACTTGGAAGTTCAAAATGCTGTGTTTTGACGAAAGAACACTTTCAGCAAGCACAAAGGAAAGAGTACATTTGGTGAAGATTCGAACTCGGCGTGATACCGTATTTCCTCGATTAAACGCCGCAGATGGAAGCAAAAGTACTAATAAAAAAACGCTGTCCTCGAATAAACGCCGCATTGTTCTGATTGGGTGCGGCGTTTATTCGAGGACAGCGTTTTTTTATTAAGAAAAACGCAACTACACGGTACAACTCGGTAACCTAAACCAGCCTTGGAAATTTATTTTCTCGTATAACAATGTACGCCGTTCATACGTGGATAACAGACACATTATACATATTATATAACATATTGTATAACAATGTACGCGGTTTCATTCTTGGATAACAGACACATTATACATATTGAAAGAGTTGAAATAATCGCAAAGTGATTACAATGACGCGAATTCCCATTTTCAAGCGACGTTCTAGTTGCCATTCCCGTCCTTGTCGCTAAAATTCCCTCATAAAGGCTCCCTGTCGCTTCGGATTAAAGGCGGAGATTATCGATGTCGGCGTTTCACACCCAAGTTGTTACCATCACATCATTGTCAATAGTGGAATTCGCAGGAACTTCAACCAAATCCAGTCTTCCACAGGACACGAGTCGCGTTTTCTGGTCCTCTTTGGTGAAGGCCGATATTTTGCGTCGAACAGTGTTCTTAACTCTGAGTTGGACGAGCTCCAATTCTGTCAAATCCATATATTCCGAGATTTTCCGGCCTCCGTTGAAACCCAGGTTATCAAAAGAAGTTTCGGTGTTGCTATGGGCGACAACACGGCCATTTGCAATAGTTTTGCGGCTGAAAAGAAACAAAGTATGATTTATTTCCCAAAAGGAATGAATTGTTTAAAGCCGAGTGCGACTTCCAGTTGAAGCTCTCTCCCCCGTCATCCGGGGCTTCACTTCATAGGGTCTTTCATAAGACACAGAAGCGTGCCGCGAGCCGAGGCGTCTTTTGCTCGCTGCTCCAAGAACGTTAAGGTCATTTTTCCCTCCCCCTCTACGTCTGTCCCTCCATCCCCTCCTTCCCTCCTCCATCCCTCCCTACCCCCCTCTCCCCCTCCGTCCCTTCTCTCAGTCCTTTGTATAACGCGGTTGTGCCCTCTACCTCTGCTGGGATTAGGTCGTGTATATCTAGAGATAGAGCGTTTTCACATGACGTCACGGCGGCCATGTTGGTGTACTAAAACAATCCTCCGGGAATTGAACTATATTTTTATGCAAATAATTTCTTTTGTTTTAATAAGCCAATATGGCTGCTGGTCACGTGAGTGATAACGCTCCTATTTCCCGGTTATCACTAGTTTCCATAGCTCAAAATGACCTTGGATATCTCCTGACAATTACACGATGTAATATTTTCCATCGTCGAGGGACAAGTGCACCGTTATCAAGAACAGCATAAATTAGACAGAAAACTGACAGAAAAGAGATCCTGTTCAGAAAGAAACGGCATTCGTGGTCTTAGCGCTGATCTACAGTCCGAGGTCTAAGCACCGATTTGAAACGGTTAGCTTTCAGGTATTGTTAAGGGTAACTCTCGTTAAATACTTTAAATAGCAGCGTGCTTCTTTAGGCTGGTGGTAATTGGCGAAAGTGAGGAGCGAGTTTCCCAGGTTCGACACACTTTAATGAACCTCTGAAACATTTTCTTTAATTTTCATCTCAAGTTAAAAGTTCATTTTACGTCATGTAAATTGAAGTTAGATGTCCAAGGTCATTTTGAGCTATGGAAACAAGTGCTAACCCCTATTCCCAGGTTACAATGTTGAGTTTTAATTAACAGCCGTGCCCACAGGGACTTGGCCCCGATTTATCCCATACAGATGGTTCTTTATTTGTGTCCTAGGCAAACACAGCACGACCGAAGCACCTTGCCAACGGGGACGGCTATTCATAGAGTTATTTTTATGGAGTCACTTTTATAGAGTTAGAGCTAAGCCTCCAAAATCCTGAATTCATGATTTTGGAAGGGTTAGCTTAAAGTTTAGTGATTAGGTCTAAACCATGATTTAAGAGTCAAGTTGGTTCATTTAATTTTGGTTTTCCAGAATGTTGAATTCAGGATTTTGGCAGTCGTTAACTCTAACTCTAAGTCATAACTCTACTGAAAGAACTCTATTGCTAGTCGACCTCCTCAGTTTGCCAACACTTATAACCTTTCAGATAGGACGAATTAAGCATAAAGGAATGAAAAATCGGAGACAGAACGACGAAGCAGTTTTGTCCCGTAGTAGACCTGTTGTACGTTTGGCTCGTGTATGAGTAAACGTAGAGAAGTACGTGTATTATGTGTAGCACGTGCAGTTCGCTTACTACGTGTTGCATGCATGCAGCTGCAGTTCCCTTAGGAGCAGTAGTAGCTGGCTTGGTTTTCTGTCACTGACAATGTTGCCAGGTAACGGCCCAGTACAGGAAGATTTGACTTACCGTTTATACGCTGCTAAGAGCAACAAACCAATCAAAATAATGGCTGTCGAACCTCCGGCAATTCCTCCGACCAATAGTTGATTTGATGAGCCTAAATCAAAGATGAAAGTAGTTAGAGGGCCACATTGGCCATATTGATGTACCTAAACAAAGAAACAGCGGCCATTTTGGTGTCCCAAAACAATCCTCGGGGAATTGAATGCCATTTTGATGCAAATATTTCCTTTTGTTTCAGTAAATCAATATGGCTGCTGGTCACGTGAGTGAAAACGATCTATTAGTTTTCTCTTTCGTACCTTGAAAGCATATTAAAAGACTCGATTTCCAGAATAAGTAGATCGCAGTTTTAAAACTTGCTTTTCGGGCCCGGTAAACTTTTCGGGACTTTCGAGAAATGGGGCTGAGTTGTTTCAAGCAGGGATAAATACCATGACATGACACCTAATACAATGAATCGGGCTAAGTCCTGCTTCAAACAACTTGGCCCAGATCGTTTTCTGATAAAATCGATGACCGGATCATTTTCGACTCTTATCGGTGAAACTGCACGTAATAAAAATATAGTTGAGCCATACAGCGATCGTGAACAAAAGACTTGGAAACGACATGGTCCGTGTAGTTTTTACTCCCTCTAGTTTTGACTTCTCCTTGACTAATGTATCGAATACTGCCGAAGAGCGCCGCAAAATGCTTCCAAAAACAGTTGTGCATTAGTTGTCTGGAACCTTATCTCCAGGGATATCGCGTTCCTGACACTGCCTGTTTACTTGAAGTCTTGAAATTGTTTTTGGTAATCCGAGGGAACGGTCAATAATCAGCAAATTGACAGGTCAATAATTAAAGGAAGCGGTTGGTGAAAATAGGTGGAGGCCATGTTGAAATTTACCTTCCTCTCTTCTTTGAGAAGCTCATTTTTGGCTACCCCTCCCTCCTCCTTTAATTGCTTCCTACTTTGCATGCGTTTTTCCTTTGCATAAAATCATTTAGCACTTGAGCCTCCCCTATTTGCACCATCCCTCCCCCCTCTAACAAAGATTATTCCCTTAAATCGTCGATCTAATCCCAGTAGGCTTATACCTGTTCTCACGATTGGACTGGAACGAGCATGCAATGGAGGCTAATCTGCATCCCGCATTAACCTCCATTCCATGCTCGGTCCAGTCCAATCGTGAGAACACGCGGCCTATTGGACAGAAAGAGTTGTAAACCTGCGTTCTTCATTAGGCTGAATCGCTCTTGGCTTTTCGGTATTACACGAAGTGAGTGTGCTATCCTCTATGCATGAAATTAAAATCAAAATACTTGGACCGTAGCCATATATCTACTGACCCGTTAATTTGAAACGAAAGGTTTCATATTCTACACGAGGAATGAAACCTTTGGGGTTGATTTCTTGAGAAGATAATATGCGGAAAGCATAATGTTGCACTGTACACGAGATTTGATAAAATAAAGACATTCGCTGGTTACTGGATCCAAATAATTTCTTTGACGTAAACAATTTAACGTCTTTGGCAATTTTGTTTCAGTCGTCGTAAACGCACCTAAAGCTGAAGTTACTTGTTGTATAACTTTGACTTCGAATACTTCGTGTTTTTTACGCGATGTGTGCCGGACCATTCTTTTGATGAAAGACTTAATTACTGGATTACGGAGTTGTCAAGTGTGGTGCACTTCTGTGATGTGTAATGCAGATGTAATTAAGTATAATCTTCATCGAGATTAACCATTCAGATGAAAGCAGCGAGCTCAACCGACGACCCTGCTGTAATAAGTGCTCATTTTCCTGTTTCTCTGCCGTGGATGATTGTACCCTTAAGATTGGCACGCACGAATCCAGTATTGGGACTCCTGGAACAACTTCCTTAAGTACAAATTTCTAAGGTGAAAGTAAAAGAGCGACATTTTGTCATACCTTGACCATGTGACGAAGATAAGCCGCGAGGACTTGGTTGACGAGATGTGTTCGAGAAAAGCATCCCAGAAACACCTGTTATGGTGTTTTCAATATTATTCTCCTTTCCGGTCAGCTTCGGTTCGCTGTTCATTGCTCTCGTAACGCGAGGCGAGGTAACTGTCGACTTCGCCGCTGGCTGTGCCGTAGTAAATGTCTTGCTCCTTGCTACAGATATTGTTCTACTCTGTGCATTCGTCTGTTGTTGATACGGACGGTGCGTTTTTCGTTCTTCTGCCATACTAACCATTAAACCAACCCACAATGCGCAATTCTGATTTGCAATACGCTCGAGTCTTGCGCCGTTCTTGCTACAAATATCTCTATATAGCTGGCGCGCCCAGTGAAAACGAGCGAACCATACAAAACTTAAAATAATAACAAAAGAGCACCTTTCTAGTAACTCCTGGCATAAATTTCTTTCCTTTTCCCGTAATATGTGACTTTGAAGGAATAACGAACACAGACCTATACAATTATTCCCTTGTGCTCTAGTCCGCGCCTGAAACGCTGCCAATCTTCGGACTCTGCTGAACTATCAACGGACTGCCAGTTGATGCCAGAGATTAGTGTCGTTGCAAATCGATGTTGCAGCTGAGATAGCGTTGACCCCTTAAGACTGACCCTTCTTGCTAAGAGCGCTTCGATGCCAAGTGTGTGTTTGAAGGATTCTAATCTCTGCCGCATTGAAACTACGATTAACGAACTGTTTTGAAATGTAAACAGGGCTTGAAATTAGAAAAGAATTGCCGACCACAATTCACCGGGGTTGGCGTGTAAGGAAACTGTAACGGCACTTTACAAAGCGTGAAGAGGATGTAAGGGGCCTCGAATAACGCATTTAAGTGGCCCACACGAAGTGCAACAGCAAACGATTTACGCAGTTGGAGGTCTTATAAATTCAGTTTTATAGATTCATCATTGTCGCGCGCTTATCGCTACCCGTCAGACGATGACGCATGAAAACGACGTTGAGTGGGCGTGTAATTTAAGCCGGGGATAAACCTGAATGCTCAAAGCACGAATCGATGTTTTGTGGTGTTTCGTTAATTTTTGAATGATTTTTGGGTATAATTGGGAGGAAATAGTTTTTCTCAAAAGAGAAGTAAAATTTGGAAAAATAAGAAATAGTGACGATTTAATGCAGTTAAAAAATTGGAATTTGAAAGTTTAAAATTAGTGCTGTGTATGCACAGCCAAACATTCCCCTACCAACCTGGGTGCTCTTCGGTGGTCGTCAACTGTCTGTTAGTGTTTCAAAACTAATTTTCTTCCTTTTATCCCTTCTTTAAACCTCCAAAATTCAAAGACCTTCAAAATTCCATTCAAATTCGGGTGTACTCCCGCCTTAACTAGGCACTGACCAAACACTAGATCCGAAGAAAGAAGCCATTGAAAACAACAGCTGCGTTTTAACCTGATCCAATGAAATCGGAGGTAGGTAAAAGCGGTGTGTTTTTTATGGAAACCACCCAATAGGTGGTTTGCACGTTACGTCATCGCCGCCATGTTGGTTGACGAAAACAATAGATCACTCATTAACTCCTTTTGTTCCTCAGCCATCATTTGCACATTTCACCATTGTCATCTGTGTCTCTAGAGATCGGTTGCAAACCACCTATAGATGATTTTCACTCACGTGGACAGCGGCCATATTGATTTACTGAAACGATAGCACGTGTTTGCATAACAATGGCAATCAATTCCCCGAGGATTGTTTTGGGACACCAAAATGGCCGCCATGACGTCATGTGAAGACGATCTATACCACGATGATCATTGTTATTAAAATGCAGTCATCGCGTCTCCAACATGGTGCGCATTTCCCCATAACATCACTAAGGCATTTACGCAAGCGCAAAACAAATGCCCAAACACAAGAGAAGATGAGGGAACATAATTTATTATATAAACACCCATAAAATACCAGGTGAGCTTTCGCGCGAAAACATATCGTCACGCGTGAAAATAACATGTTACCTTCACACGTGAAAAGACCACTGTCGCTACGGTAACATAATAAATCGAGCCTTTGTGCGAGTAAAAAATATTAAGTGAAATGGTTTGTTACCGCATTGGTGTTATATAATAAACAGAACATCACATGGCCGCTTGGAGATACTCGTGTTTCAACACATCCCCCATACATGGCCCTCTATCAATGAGTTTTTTCCAATCTATTTTTAGTACGAGGTCATAGCAGTGGGTATTCTGATTGGTCCGTCTTGTGCGAGGTCATGGGGCTGAGGTTAAAAATAGTCTCCACGCATGGCACGAAATTTAATAATAGACCGAAAATAATTATCAGGGGGCATTCGGACATGTTCCCTCACCTCATCCTATCTTGCTAAAACAGGAGCCCAAGGGCTCCTGGGTAAAAATACTTAGTCTTCCTTAAATGTCAAGCGCGGGTAAATAAAAGCATCAAGACATCGTGGACTTCGAGCGACTGTAAAGCTATATTTCGATTTCCAGTGACTTTATCGACGTAAATGGTTACACCTCAGAGCCTTTCTTGACAATGTGATTCACCACAAGAGCAAAAAACACCTTAGTAGGAAAATTCATTAGATTGTTTCATTTGTCACAGTCCTCATAATGTAATTTATTAAAGGTACTAGAGCACTACAATCTGTTACTTTTAAATTTCCCAGACTAATAACACCTTCTCTCTTTGTATGAAGTAGTCATTGTTGCTAAGAGACACTAGACATTATGCATATGTATCGCGGATAATTTATTCTGTAACGAGCAAAAACAAGTGACAGGGGTAGACGCTGGAAAACATGCCCTGGCCCCGATGGAAAAAGAGTAAAAACTATGCAATCTCATCAAAACACAGGAAAATGCTAGAACTACGCGTATCGAATCCAAGCGCACGGAAGACGTGCGGAAGACGTACGGAAGACGTGCGGAAGACGCACGGAAGACGTGCAGAGCGTGCCAGGCACGGGAAATTGCACAAACAACGCTTAGTACGCGTGAACATGAAACTGGTGCCATGCGCGGGAAATAGCCAACACACGGTCCGGAAAAACGCTTGAAAATCATGTTTGGTCATATTTTATCCCTGACTACTTAATTAACAAAACTTCCTTTCCTTCAGATAGTCACCGCGTGCAGACTGCCTTCGCAGTCGGAAAAATGATCGCGTCCCATCGCAGTCGGCAAAATAAACGCGTCTTAGGCTGGCTAACCGCGTGTTTAAAGGTTCTCTCTTTCACTCACAGAGCACTACAAAACCAAACCGGCAGCCGAATAAATAGCGTCCACCGGCTATCGAAAAACTGCTCTAAAGGCTATAGTATTTCCCGCCGAATAGTAAAAGCATAATCCGCGTCTACTTCAGTTAAGACGGCAAGAGCAAGTGGTCACTCCGCGCAAACTGCCCGAAAGATTTCCGATTGCTATCGATTGATCATAACTGATACGAAGACTCCAGGCGAATGCACGATTAAACCTTTGTCGTTTGACGCGTTGCGACGTAACTTGCTATCTCAAGTTATAAAGGTGACTTCACGAAGTTGATTATTCCGCCAGTAATACCAAGTTTTTTGTTAAGCTTTTTTCAAAAAGAAAACTCATGATTGAGCGACTGAAAAGTATACGTTAAAGAACTCATAGAAAGAACGAAAAATGGGAATGAGCTTTCACAGAAATAACTCTTACTTTATAAATAGAAGCAATAAATGGCTGTTTTGGGTGATTTTCGAAATGTCTTCCTTGGCGAATTTGCGGAGAATGCTGACTAAGCTTAATTCTAAAAGCGCGTTGTATCAGCTTAAAAACTCAAACCATCAAGGATTTCACTTCGAGTGTCGACAGTAATATCTGTATAGCGAAGCTTGTGATTGGCCAAAAAATCACGTGCCATTTGTGCAACCAATAAGAATCGCGCGCATTTTCCCGCGCTTATTGTCGACTGCACGTGTCGCATCCTGATTGGTTCATAAAAGGATCCCGTGCGTCCAACATCATTTGCCGAAGCAGTTGCTTCGGTTTTGACTGTGCGACGCTCAATCCGAACTTACAAAATTACAATCATTGTCACAAAACACCAAAAAACCTCCGCTTTCATGCAAAGCGCACTCGTTCAGACCGTGGGGAAGACAAACACAAGAGAATCCCCAAAATAGATCTGTATAAGTTGAGAGTTAACGCGGTCAGGATTTAAAAAATAGAGCGTTCAAAGAGTTCTCCATCGATGAAAACGAAGACATTTTCCACATGAATAACCTACTGCTAACAGCACTATGGGTATTAGTAGACCCAGCTGACCGGTATCCATTGCGGCTCAGTGCCCAGCTCCTCAATACGGCGCTTGAGTTCCTTCAGAGCGTCTTCAAGGTTTTCGTTCTTGATGACACAATCGAAATACTGCGAGTAGACGGTGTAAAGTTTCTCGGACTCTTCTACTGTCCTTTGCAGATCTTCGTCCTGCGGAAGGAAACGAAAAACGTTTGTGGGTTCTCTCGAAAGTCTACACAAAAGGCAGCACCACGGCGAGTTCTCGATACATTTTAAGTCGGACAAGGTAGTGCTAATAACGTGTTTCTTTCAGAATTTAACGTCTTCCTGGCTTCGAAATCCATCGGTTGAATTGTTATAGAAAGTCTGTGGAAAGGGGGCGTTTTGTGCCCCCGCCTCCGCCTCCCAAAATCAGGCGAAGGAATGAGGAATGGGCCGACTAAAACTTGGTGAAGGAGTAATCATAGGGTCTCAACGAATTTTAACTAAATTACATTGGATCTGCCTTCTTTAACACGCGTCCTTTCCTATATTTGAATGAATAAGTGAACGAACGAACGAGTGAACGAATGAATGAGGCATTTGTACTGCGCTTTTACACAGGCTCAAAGCGCTTTACAACACTTTGTGAGGGGCGTATACGACGCAAATGGTAGCCATGCAGTTCACATTTTTTTAATTTGAACTAGTAGGAATTCACAGGTGCCCCCTCTTAACAGAAAGAGTGAGGCACCGCAATAACGCAACTTACAGTTTTGTCAGTTTGAGCGATTTGATGTTCAAAGTGTGGGGCAACAAATAGATAACCTCAAATAGCGCGACAGGAAGAAAGAAGGTGCGTTACTAAATCGGATCTTTGCGGTGTTACTTTGTCATGATCCACACCTGCTTTATATACTTACAGTTTGTTTCCTTGAGATGGTACCCTCAGATACACCCTTTTTGTAATTTTCTCTAATGATCTCTAGCGACGGCGCAGCGATGAACACCACGAACGGCATAAATTCGGGCGTTTTAAGAATCTTGAGGGCCTAACACGAAAGAAAGCGACGCAATTCATGATAAGATAAACTTCAAGCTTAGTTCTACTTATTCGTGTATTCCTAAACCAGAATGGGAATAAACAAAATAGTCCCAAAAGATGAACCTTTAGTTCAGTTCAGTTTTTCTTCTACTAACACTTGCAAGTCCAAAAAATGCAAGACAAATAATTAGCAGAAAAGTGTCGGGTGGGCCATCGATTTGCGATTGCTTTGGTCTCGAAAATCTACGCTAACCGATTGGCCAAAAAGTCTCGCTTTATTCTCTCAACCACTAAAAAACCAGTGTGATTTGCACGACGCATTTTCCCGCGCTTGGAGTCGGCTGCATGTATTTGCTGTAGTTCCTGATTGGTTCATTTGAATGTCTGCCTTGCGTCCGTACTGATTGGCTAATGGTTTTCATACCTTACAGACTCACCGTAGGATTCACATCCAGAATGCACATCTTGCCTGACCGCATGACGTCTCGGATGCTGTCTACCTTGGTTCCGTACAGATTCCCCTCGAATTCTCCATTCTCAAGGTACATCCCCGCTCGTATATCCTGTTCCATTTCTTCACGAGTTGTAAAGTGATAACCCTTTCCATTGACCTCATCTTCACGAGGAACGCGGCTTGTGTCTGCAAAAACAAACAGTTCTCGTCAGTAGAGATAAAGACACATCAGATATTTTCAGCGCACCTATTCCTTCACAGAACTTTTCGTCACTAAGACTACGAGTAAAAACGACGTTTGAATTAAGAAAGCAAAGGAAAATTTCGCTGCTAAACGTTTACACAAACCATAATTTCAAATAATAATTTAATAAAGTTCTGGGCATGTAACATTTTCTTTTGCGAGGGGCGGCTAAGAAATGTTCCAATACACGAAACGCCCGTGCCCCAAGGATTTTTTAAATTATCAAGCACATCGTTTTGCGCCCTTCTATCGTATAGCCGTTTCTGTACCCCTGCTAAACCTAGTCTTAAATGTCAAATTGGGACGATAATTGTTGCCTTTCCGCTGAGACGCACACATAACTTTTAGCTTTTGCTAGTCGCCTTGACAACTGCCCTTGATACGTACGTGGAATGGTGGTTCCAAATCGAGACCGGTCAGACAGGATCATCCGGTTTTTCAAAGTTCTCCTACCCACTCCCTGCGCACCTGTAAGCGAAAGAGAGAGAGAGAGAGAGTCGGAAAATCTTGCGCCAAACAGGACGCCGTGACAGCGTATGTTTGGGCGTTGCCTTTACATAGATGTTTCGTTGAGCTATCACTTTTAACCATTTACGTCAAAGTTACATGTGCGCACCCTATTTCAGTTTATCAGTGTTGCACGCGCCTCATTTAAATTTCAAATAGTGTTTTATTATTACTTATTGACGCAAACCATTTTAGTTAAAGTCGTGTACAAGTGAGTTTTTCAGTTGTTAGACTCATCTGAAGCTGACCAGTTGCATGGAATTAGATGAAGTAGTATCCTGGGACCCTATATGCATGGAATTACATGAAGTACTACCCTGGAAGCCCATATGCATGGAATTACATGAAGTAGTATCCTGGGACCCTATATGCATCAAATTACATGAAGTAGTATCCTGGGAACCTATATGCATCGAATTACATGAAATAGTATCTTGGGAACCTATATGCATCGAATTACATGAAGTGGTATCCTGGGACCCTATTTGCATTGATTACATGAAGTACTACCCTGGGAGCCTATCTGCATGGAATTACATGAAGTACTACCCTGGGACCCTATATGCATCAAATTACATGAAGTAGTATCCTGGGAACCTATATGCATCGAATTGCATGAAGTAGTATCCTGGGACCCTATATGCATCGATTACATGAAGTACTACCCTGGGACCCTATCTGCATGGAATTACACGAAGTACTACCCTAGGAGCCTATCTGCATAGAATTACATGAGGCACTACCCTGGGACCCTATATGCATAGAATTACATGAAGTACTATCCTGGGACCCTATATGCATCAAATTACATGAAGTAGTATCCTGGGAACCTATATGCATCGAATTACATGAAGTAGTATCCTGGGACCCTATATGCATCTATCACATGAAACAAAAAAATCAATGAAACTTATTTAATTTACAGTTATCTCTTGCCTGCTAGCCACGAGCGACTAGTAAAAAGAGATAAGCTGGAATAGAGAATTTGCATGGTCTTTGAATACCAGCAGCCTACCGCTTGCTGTTAGTGGGAACTGTGCTCATATCAGTACTAATTAGTTCAACTTCCTTTCATCGGCTTCATGTTCTCTCTACTCTGATCTGCATGCCCATCTCACCGGTCCAATTTTCAGACTTGTGCATGCACATTAGACCCCAACTGCAAAATTTGAGGCCAACCATATATGGTCATAGCAATTTTAAATACTTCAGATTTAAGGTTTGTGGACTTCTCTGAAACCGACTTCCGGTGTCTATAAATAACTTAGTGAAATTCACATATCCCAGCTAACGCCATAAGACTCCCTCCCTGTCCCATTATTGTCTCTTGGTGAACTGTAACTTGGGCTCCTCCACCCAAGTAATAATGTTATAAATCGTGTCCATATTGATATACTTACCAACAAGGACTAGAGTCTTTCGGTAAAAAGGTGGCATCTTCGCAACTTCTTCGTAAACTGACATTTCGTGCTTGTCAAAATCTTTAGGAAAGAGAAAACAAAAACGTGATGTTAATTTCACTTGTAGTCTAAGAGCTCACACCTTTGGGACTATTCGGGAATGGGAATACACAAAGGTTCAATAATTGCATTCTTTCAGGACTTATTTCTTTCAGGACTTATTTGGTTGTTCTGTTTATGCTGCTCCAGACAGCAAAATAAGGGAATGAAGAGAATAAAGTTTACATGCAATATGCTTTCTCTTGGGAAAATCGCATGCGGCCAGCAGATATGTCACACTAAGTCACTATAGTCTACCCTGAAGGGCCACCTCCGGGAAAATTGTTCTCCTTTCTTATACCCATTCTTTTGGAAAACCTTTTCCCACTCATTTACATGATTTCTTCCTAAACCAGAACAGAAATAAGCATATAATATTTCCCTATGAACGCACCGTAAGAAACCGAACAAAACTTCAATCACAGAGGCACAAACACACACACACAAAAAAAACAACAACAACCAAAACAAACAAACAAACAAACAAACAAAACAGTTTATTTCATCTTTTTTTACTTACCGGCATTTTTTGCAGACTTGTACATAATTTTTTGCTTCTTTTTGCCACCACAGACTTTAAATAGAGGAAAAAGGCAAATCAAATCCTTTGCTACTACCTAAAAAATGTTTAAAATTCACCCTACAGATGAGATGGCTTAAGAATTCGAATTGATAATCAGAATAACAATTGATCAAAAGTCTTTCAGATGCCACCAACAGTTGACCAGATGCAAAAATACTCCACCCTATGTGTCTTATTTAGGCTTAAATAAGATATCCATGATCATCCACTTTCAATACTCCCTCCCTTTTACTGTTATTATTATTACTATTTTCTTTGACAAAAACATATTACAATATTTATGTACTACGAGACAATATTTACAAGACACTACTTTACAACCAAATAAAATAATTGATATGACATGATGAAGCACTCCAAAATTAAGTCGACTGACAAAATTAATTATAGGGGGGACACATTCCATTTTGCCATCCCCCTCCCTGCCTTTTGAAAGTTACTAGCAATGCGAGATCATGCTCAAAACTGGGATGAACAACTTTGAATGGCGGAAAGGGAGACGGTTTGTGTCATATCTCTCAGATCCATTTATAGATACGATTTTAAATGAGAAAGGATGATGTTTTTCGTTTGGAACAACTCAACAATTTTGCAACTGGTTGTAGCTTTTTCTACAGTCACTTTATCATTAATGGCAACCTACAGAGTCCACTCTTGGGTCGTTCTTTTTTCACGAAAGATCGTCTCCTGCAGACCAAGACAAATAAAACATTAAATCCACTGAGAAACCAAATTTCAGTTCATTATGGTTCATTATGGCAAACTCCACAGGTGTAGTTGATAATACTTATATAACTCCTAAATGGATATCACAACATTGAAACGACTAATTGGCTCTATTAGTAGAGAGGTCACACAAATCAAGCACTCAGGTTCTTTTAAAATAGTCTAAGCAGAAAGAGCTGCCTTTGTAACGACATCTGCAAATGGTTAGACTTTCTGGTCTTCTCAGATAACAATAAACCATATGCCCCATCTTGCAACGCTTGTTTAGAGAGAGAAGGGGTGTCGTGGTCTGGCAGGCCTGTAGGTTTTAAAGCTCTCTGACCACTGCAGGTTACCTCAGTAGGGGACCCTGTATCCTATCAGGGTTCATAGCCTTTTGGGGGTATAAAGTTCACGGACTTTTCAAGGATACAATTTTCATTTTTCAAGGACTCAATGCAGTGCAAAATCAAACCAATGGAATAGGTTTTTACCAGTCTTTTTTACTATTTTGTGTCGTTACTTCTTTTCATTTTCGTCATATTAGCCACTTGACAATCTGGGTTGGTTGCCATGAGCAACAAATTTCAAGGACATTCCAGCACCAAATGCAATTTTCAAGGACTTTCGAGGCCTTGAATTTTTAGTTTTGAAATTCAAGGACTTTCAAGGACTATCAAGGTGCATGCAAACCCTGTCCTTGAGCCTACATGAATGTAAATTTCTCAAATGCTTCAATCAATCAATCAATCAAGTATACCTTTCTTCACAAATTTGACTTGGAATAATACCAGCTTCATCAGAACCATCTGTCCTCTTGGCCTAAATTGACAAGAAAACAACAACAACAACAACAACAACAACAACATAATAATAATATTGTAGATAACTTATGATGCAGAGAATATTCCCTTTCCTGGCCCTGGTTATTGCAAACAGCATTGGAAGACTAAAAATTCCACCAGGGGCAACTAGCTCTTAAAATATATCTGTCAGAGATTATTTGGCATCTACATGGTAACTCCTGACAGTTTAGGGCACCTCTGACAATTTCTAGTGCAAAGACAAGGACTTAGTGGGGGGTGCACTCGGCTTCCACCAATGTCCAAAATAACTGAATAACTTTGATAGTGGAGTAGTGTTTTTCCACATGAATATTACAGCACTCCAGTAACCTTGCATGTGATTTCCAAACTTGAAGATTAATTTAGGTCTTGACGTACCATCAATCAAATACTAGGTACTCACTCCACGTTTGGTTGCTAATGGCTATGGAAAATGCAAAGCATTGCCACAGGCATCCCACTTAATGACGACAGACTTACCTGCCACCAGTTAGGATCATCTTGTTCCACAATTTGCAGCACATCTCCACTCTTGAAAGACAGGCCAGCATCAGGGCAGGGCATCATACTGTCTTTGGCTGGGTCGTAGTCAAAGTGAGCTTGCAAAAAGACCTGGACAGAAGATTGAATTGTTCAAGATGGTCAGTAAGAAGATTATTACAGTCAAGCTCTGTCACGCTAAACCAGTATATTTGAAATTTGAGTTGAGTTTTCAAACATGCGTCACAGTTTTGAACTTTCCTCTCGAGATTCTGAATTCCCACGGATATTTCCTTCGTATGTTGAAAACAGAAAGCTCTGAAATTTCGTTTCATGTTTCGGCCAGGCAGCATTTGAAAATTTAAACCTATTAGAGCCCATCATACCTCGATTGAAAATGAGCCCATCATGAAATTACTTTTTAGGTATTAGGCATTATGCATTTTACTGCATGATTTTTATAACAACTTTCAAGATTCCTGTCGCATGTCCGAAGTTCCAAAGACAAATAGGAATGTTTATTTTGGTCTTGCAAATACTGGTCACGATGTAATGTGAGTGATGTAACTTGTTTATCACCTGAGTATCGTAAAAGGAACAATAAGCATTCCTGCAAATAAGGCCCCCTGAGTCCAATCTAAATGACTGCCACTAAGCGTTGGAGGACAGAACAAGTAAACGGTAGAAATACAATTCTGCAGTAAATACATGTATAAACCAGTTAAGTAATACATGTGTAAATCACAATAAATTCTTCTTGTTTTCGATCGATTTTCTTGTTTTTGTCTCATACAAGCTACCAAATATTTAAATTCACCATTCTGGAAAATACTGAATTTTAAACCAATTTCCCTCTACAGATAGATATATTTTTTTTAACGTTGCGGCTCATTGACCCGCTTACTTCCCAAGAAAGCAACGATAAATAGACATTTTCACCAAGGGTGCTTTTGATTGGGAAATCCGGATTTAGACCTTAAAATCTGGATCTTTTGGATCTCCAATCAAACGCAAAATCCAAAAATGGATTTCGCAGTGCATTTCATTAATTGAAATCCTTCCCCGGCATGGATTTCAATTAACAAAATCCATCACGAAAAATCAATCCAAAAGATCTGGATTTTAAGATCCAAATCCGGATTTCCCAATCGAAAGCACCCCGAGTATGGCAACCACTTGGATTCTATTGCTCTGCAAAAGATACAATGGGATGCCCAGTGGGCAAATTCACACAAGTTGTGGGGGTAAATTTGATTTTCCTTTGAAAAATTTCAAGTCACTAAATTGATTTTTACATCCTTTGTTTCACATGATAATAATCCGAGACAAAGGAAATACAAAAATTGATCTGGTTTGAAAATTATTGAACCAAAACCAAATTTATACTGAGTTTGTGTGTGAATTTTCCCCTGGGCATCCCATAATATCTTTTTCAGGAGAAAAGAATTCTAGATGGCTGCCACATTGGTGAAAAGGTCTTTTTCACCACAAATTCACAGTTTTCTGTGGATAATAATGTCTCTCATTTTAGTGCCAGGTGAACTCTCTAATTACTTAAGCCTATGTTGATCAACCTCCATCCTCTCATACAATTCTCGTTTCCCATCAAATTCAAATACTTTTTTTACAAGGATGTCATAAATGCACTCATTACTGCATTAAACAATAACCAGTTTGACTCTCGCGATATAACTGCTGCTTGTGATGTTAACAAGTCAATGTCATCAACAACAGTCCTTCTCAGTACAACACTCATCTGGACAATCCTAATTGAGATAAATTATACTTTATATTTTTTACCTGGCTCAAAGCAGGTGCTTCGAGGTTACTGGGAATAACTTTAAGGAAGATTTTTCCTGTGGATTCACGCTACAAGAGAAACATGAAAATTTTTGGCACAAAAAATCATCCCAACTTCTTGCACCACGATTTTCTGTTGACTATTAGGCAGAAGAGAAGTTTGGCAACAAAGTTACATGCTCAAGTTACCATCGAAAGAAATCATATATGAAATGAATCATACATTGATGGCTTCAAAGCTCAGCTGCTTAGAGTGTCACACCAGCATCGTGAGGTCACAGGTTGAAACCCAGATGAAATCCTGAATTTTTTCAGGCTTCACTGCGCAATTGCTAAAATTGCTTTCGTAACTGCGAGAGACGTAGCTTCACCTGATTTCAAGTTACCATGTTGTCAAGGGCCAACATGGTACATTTCTAATGGTAACTTTTTGTCATCCAGCAGTAATACAAGATTGTCACAGGTCGCATTCTATTCTGCCTCAACTCAATGATACTTTCAGTTCTGAGTATCAAGTAAAAGTGGAAAACACCGGAAAGCTTTCCTTGTGCCTTACTCAAATGATATTACTGACATAGTTGATATAGTATAGATGAGGAGAGTTCACCCACAACTTCGCTCGTCTAAATGCAACTGTTTAACACACACTCGTTGACTTTAAAGCCCGGTTTCCATACGATCGCAACGGTTGCAGCGATAACAAGAACAACCTCACCACAACAGTTGACTGCTGCGACCATTGCGACTTCGATCCTCGTCCTATCTGTTGAAATTCTCCTATCTCTGCGACTGAAGTCACAACTATCGCAGGGATCAATCAATTGTGTCCAGAAATGAACATACGGTAATTAGATTCACGCTAAATTTTTATATCCATCACGAACTGTCCCATTAAGTCTAAGCGTCAAGTGCCTATTTCTAAGGTTAGCATTAGCATTACAGTTATTTTAGGTTAAGATAAATGCAACTGTTTATGTTTACTTGAAAAGCACAGTTTGGGGGACACTTTGTGGTGCTTATATCAAAGTTGGCATGCATCTAATTCCTACATTTCTGGACATGTCTGCGATTGTTGTGATGAGGGTGTTCTTGCGATCACTGCAATCCTTGCGATCATATGGAAACCAGGCTGAAGAGAAAGGCACACATGCATGCATGTACTGCAAGCAAAATGTACCAATGATCCCAAATGGCACAAAATTAATTGGTATCTGAAGTTATAAGAAAATGGTGTAGTTGCTTTTTTTGGCCTGTTCCCTTACCAGTAGATCTTGAAGTTCTTTTGGATTCCCACTCATATCTCTTCCATTCACCTCTTTTATTTTATCACCAACATGAAGAAGGCCTAAATAAATTTAAATTAAAGAATGGTTGTCGCCTTCATTGATTATGCAACATTACAAGATTTCACCAGAAGATACAAAATTAAAAATTTAGTACCATTTCTTGACATTGAAAGTGCAATGTCATGGCTACACTACAATTTGATCTACCAGAATGGCTAACTTTTTATCCCGTTGTTTCAACAGGATGTCTACAAAACATGGACCCGGGTCAATGGACCACCCACGTGGACCCGGTCCATGGACCACCCTAACCCTAATGCTAACCTTAGGCCTAAATGCTACACTAAGAGAATGTTTAGGCCTAAGGTTAGTATTAGTGAAGGCTAAGGGTTGTTTCAGTATTGGTAAAAACCGTAACCTGAGACCTGACCTGTGACCTGTGTTTTAGACAGGGGGGGGTCCATGGACTATGTTCACATGGGTGGTCCATGGACCCAGGTCCCTGTTTTGTAGACGTCCTGTTTCAACAGCAAAACATTCCAGTTTGTCTTGACCAACTGTCACATTTCCTATGCAGTTCATTTACATTCAGTCCTTTCAAACATTAGACATTTTGACAGCTCTGCCTCCATGTTTTTGTCATACAAGACATGTTAACTTTGAGAAATTGTTGCATCAAGATTTGTTTCCCACTGCAAAACTGAAATGCTTTTGTTAAGGTTCAACTGTTAACTAAAGCCTTTTCATTCACTCAAATTAAAATGTTGGATTCATTTTGCTCGACAGACCAAACAGGTTACGCAGGTTTGTGACTGGGAAAAAAATATCGAAACAAACAAAACAGTGTCTTGAGAAACAGGAACGTTTGACACTTGAAAAAATGCAGAAAAGAAGGATGGTTTCATTATCATAATGATTACTTTAATTATAAAATATTTTTTTGTTATTTACAATGCTTTTACAGTATCTAGCACTAACATAACATAATTAAAAACTTATCACAATAATCATGTTACTCAGAAACAAAACACAACAAAGCCAAACACACACACACACAACACATTATATACATATATATAAATATGGAAGTTTAATTAAAAGCCAATCAGCTATCCAAGATTAATTATCCTTTCCATTTGGACTCTAATTTTGCTATTGTACGTGTATTGTTTTTTGTGCGTATGTTAAGTTTTCTATTTTGATATTTGAGGTCAATTTTAAATTTAAACCCTGCTATATTTGGAAGTTTACTGCTTCTTCTGCAATTCCACAAGTCCAACTATGATTACTACCGCCGACCAGATAGCTCAGTTGGTAGAGCATGGGAGTATCGTGCGGGAGGTCATGGGTTCGAACCTCGGCTGGACCATGCATCAATCAGGGTCTTTTAATAACTGAGGAGAAAGTGCTGCCTTTGCAATGACATCTGCAAATGGTTAGACTTTCTAGTCTTCTCGGATAACCACGATAAACTGTAGGTCCCATCTCACGGCCCTTGTTCGTAAATAATTTAGTGGGACGTTAAAGAACCCACACAATGTTCGCGAAGAGTAGGGGACATAGATCCCGGTGTTGTGGTCTAGCCTTTGTGTATGTAATCTCATCTGTCCTCCTTTCATATTCAAACTTGTGTGGGTTGGGTGGGTGGGTGAGATCAAATGAGGACTGATAGTGGCTGCCAGAGGCGCCTTTACAGGCTGACGTCCGATCTCACCCCAGAGAAAGAATCAAACCGCCATGAACTGTATGGAATATGTGTGGTATATAAATTCATTACCATTACCATCACCAAATTAGATACATTCTGAACTCCAAATTCCAATACAAATGTCTTTGAAGTTATACACTTTGGCTGATTTGTTCTGCCAAAATAATAGGATTCAGATTCATCCCAAAAACACGGGAAAAAAAAAGTTATATGTGGCCATTCATGGTAGTTCAAAAATTGTAGTATTCTATTGTTTTATGCCAATTAAGAGGCCATTGTGTCTGTGGTATCTTTACTGGGTTCATTGTTTTCCTAAAGCCAATCCCAAAAGCCATTGTAATACTTTGATTCTCAGTTGAGTAAGGCACAAAGGACGTTCTCAGATTTAGATCTTATTCAGTGATAAAGTGCACAAACTGCTGAATGATGTCAACATCTGAAAAGCTACCGTTGGAAACACAGCAAGTTGCCATTGACAACACGGTAATTTGAACGGCAAAAAAAACCACGAAACTTCCTTCGTGGGCACCGTACTGAACTGAGAATCATAGCAAGCTGTGTACTGACCCAAAATATGTGAAGAACAGTAAGGAGTAAAAAGAATATGGCATTTTGAGGTTTTACTGTGTAATATGGCACAGATATGTCACTCCAATTACCTTGTCTGTCAATGATTCCTCCATGGATGATTCTGGCCACAACAAGTTCTCCACTTTCGACTGCCAATGTCATACCCTTTTTGAGCAAAAGGATTGAAAGACTTTGCTAGACATTCAGAGAATCAAGGGAGGGCTGGCAGCAAAAGCTACAGGAAGCAGGGGAAAATTACTGGTCTGGAGTATGCAGAAAAAAACCTATTCCAGGATCAGAATTTAAGAGTACCAAACTTAATTAACACACAATCATATGTGGCTGCTTACCATTGAACCAAAAATTCCCGAAATTTTCAACATTTCAAGCGGTTATTTTTATGTTTCACTTGATTTGGTGTCTAGTTCCCGGTAACTAAATTCAGCTAAATTTTGGGACACAGGCCCTTTAAGTCACATGTTTATGCCCAGCTGCACCTGGTGATATTTCAGCTGGGTGCAGCTCTTTTGATTGAATCCCAAACTAACTTACCAGCGGCTTGTTGGGTTGTTTGTGAAGGCCAACCATTCTGATTGGTTGCCCGCCAAATCCATTCAGCGTTCCAGGATCTTCTGGGAGGACAGGTGAGGCCGGGGGTGATGCATAAGTCTTGAAAGCAACTGCATCATGAACCTCCAGCAATGACTAATGAGTACAATGTTAAAAAGTATTTGTCATAATAACAAACAATTGGCCATTCAAAAGCAGCAGTGGTACAGTTAAGATCTTAAAGGATCCTCAGAAATCTTGACAGGATCTTAAAGGATCTTCTCAGGATCTTTATAAGATCCTCACAAGATCCTTAAAATGTCCTTAAGGATCTTTGCATGCAGTTTAGCAACTGAAGTTCTCACACACTGAATGCCATTTGTCCGCCACACGACAATGCAACAGCACTTTATTCACAAGTTTTTAACAAAGATAACAGAACTGGAGTCAACAACTGGAAAAAACTACCCAAACATTGATACACTTCTATAAACTTAGGCAAGAACTCGCTAAGGGGTGGGAGGGTGGGAAAACTGTTGCACTGTCAGGCAAGAAAAGAAAAACTGAATCACGTGACCGAGCATGAAACTAACATCCTGACTTGTACCCAGGTCCCCCATTCAGTGTGAGAGAACTTCGTTTCCTGCCTCTTTCGCAAGCTCAGCCGGCAGGAAAAACATATCTTTGAAAATCCTTCAAAGATCTTTGAAAGATCTTTACCCTTAACCCATTAAGGCCCAAGAGTGCCACTTATAGATTTTACTCTGTCTAACGCCAGACGATTTTACTCGTCACTGGGGCGGCCCTTGAGCAGGAAAGGGTTAACCCCCTCTCCGTCTGCCCAAAAACTATGTCCCCATTAAGCCATTAATGCCCAAGAGTGCCACTTATAGATTTTACTCTGTCTAACGCCAGACGATTTTACTCGTCACTGGGGCACCCCTTGGGGCTGAAAGGGT
>BLFK01000235.1:988235-1005130 GCA_014634185.1 Astreopora myriophthalma | reverse complement strand
GGGGGGGGGGGGGCAGCAAGCCAACTGGGTGAAAGCAGCACAAGAAGGCCTGCAAGATCTCCAACAAGTGCAGCCAGGTGACTGAGGGACCAAATGAGCATGCGCCTAGGCCACGCACCGCTGACCCCAACTGTCGGCTCTTTGTTATTAACTTTGTTAAATTGCATGTAACCACATGTAAAATCAGGTGAAATAATGCACTAAATATATTAAAGTCAATCCAGTTTCAAAAATTTTCATGCCTAGTAGGTATGACAATTTTTGAAATTGGATTATTAATTACCTTATTTAACTTCATGGGAACATTCATAACCAAGACATACAAGTCAATTGAAGGTTGGGGACAGTAAGAAAATGTTGAATTTCCTCACCAGTCTTTGATTACATTTATGAATGTAGCTTAGTAACGAGGCAAGTAATTGGAACATAGAAAACCGGAGATGAGGTACATTCATCCGCTGTTCTTGCAGGTACATGTAAGCCGTACCCCCAATTTCGAGCTATTAGTCATGAAAAAATAGTGTGCCTCATACGCTGGTGTTTACAGTTTACACATCGATATTTAAAGCTTCAAGCATAGAAAGTAACAATTCAAATAAATAGTACAACGTTATGAACACGGTTGGCCAAACTGGATGGAGACAACCAATAGTAATTGAAGGGCTCAGAGCAAAAACGTCCTAACTGGCATTTTGATTGCGTTTGGTCATTTTGCGAGATTGTGCCCAGATTTCGCGCAATACACGGAAATGAAGTTATGGAATTACCTATCCTAGGTGATGTGAACAAAATAACGAAGGACAAAATTTTTTTCTGGACCCTGGGAAAGGGGGGGGGTGGGGTGGGGGCAGAATAGCAGGAAAATATGAAAATACAGGTAATTTTTTTTTTTGCTTCTTTTCATCAGATTGCCCCAATTTTTGGCATATCGCATGGGTATGTTCACCCCATAATTTTAGTGCAGTTGGTTCGGTGGAAATTGGCCGTGATTTTGAGAAATGACCTAAAAATCACGCAAAAGTCAGTTAGGACGTTTTTGCCTGGAGCCCTTCAATTGTTTACGCTCCTGTTGGAATAAATTTGAGTTGCCTTCCATTTACTCAAAAGTTTGGGTTGTTTGAACTCATTACGTAGTGAACAGTAGTGTTACTTATAAACAACTTGTTGAGTAAAAGGTTAATGTTACTCATTTGAGTTTTGATTATTCAGCTGAGTAAAGTTGACCAAAAAAAATGAGTAAACCGATGCATCCATACTGACCCACATTAGTGAGTAACCTGTAGCAGTAATGGTGAGTAATATTTACTCAGGGTTCAAGTGAATTTAGGATCAAAGCTATTGATCTCTGAAGACAAATCCAATCCAGTTGGTGGTTAGACCGGGATTTGAACCCGTACCATATTCGCATTCAAATCCAGCACTCTAAATACCAAGCCATGTTGCCCTCCTCTTGTAAATACTCTAGTTGGTAACCAAAGGAAATCCCAAGATCTGTGGGGTTTTTAGCAGGCAGGCAGAAACATTGGACTGGATCAACCTTGACCGCTCGACTTGGATCAATTTAAAAACGAACAAGGCCTTGACAAATCACCTTAACCCAATTCTTGAACTTAAAGAGGGCAAATCCTGCAATTTGCTAACAAAAAGCTGTTTTTATGTCGATCTGAGTAAAGCAATCCAAGTTGACCTGGTCCAACTTTTGTACCTTCCCATTGCAAGCCCTACTTAAACATTTTACAGTACCTTAGAAGGAAATCTTACCTCTCTTGCTAACTGTGCAGTGTCCTGGGTCTCAACTTGTTGGCGACCTTCTTCCAGTTTATCATGTGCCTGATTACATGAAATGCCAGCTTTAGAAATTAACTAATTAACATTCCAGTGAGACGTGCCAGACATACAGCACACCCTTACACTGTAAGACATGTTGACTCAATTTCTATACACTTGATTACATTTCAATTGTTTGTACAGCTCCAATTCCCAATGGATTCCCTTGAAATGTCAGGGCTTACATGTAGACATCTGTAGAGCTTCCCTCCCCACTGACCTTCGTTTCGTTAAGAATCACCCTTTGATTTTTTTGTTTTGAACAGAAAAAGTTGATGTTTTCATATTCCTTACCCTCACAAGTTTTTGGACTGAAGCATCCCCAAGAATACTTTTCAGTGCATTTGCCTGTTCTTCAAGAATGAGACCAGCAGTCCGAGGATTGTCAAGTGATCTCAGAACAGTCTTTACTGCTGCAAAACACAATAACCAACCAAAGGCTGCAATACGTACTGCTTAGTCATCTTCTGGCACCTAAATGGCACCGCACCAGCAATAAATGTTCAGTTGCCAGTTTTAATTGGATTTACTGTAATAAGTGATATATGAAGTACCTACTTAAAATTATATGCACATGCAGTAAAAAGGGGAAAGGGTAATGTAAAAAGACAAAACAGACAGACTTTGTTTATACAAGTTTGCTCTTTTTTTCTCAAGACAAAAGTAAAACTAGACAAGGTAACATACTCTTGGACTTGACCTGTTTGATTTTTAATCAAAATCATACAAAAATCTACTCGTTAAGGTGGCGATTAGATCAAAACCACTGAGCTACTGCAGACTCTGTGGTTAGCAAGGGTAAAACGTGAGTAATGACTAGAATTGCATCACGCAGTTCGGCTGCATGCCTATTAGTGTTTCAAAATAATTTTCCTTCTTTTAAGCCTTCTCTAAACCTCTTAATACATGGTAGCAATTAGTGGCTTCTGCTTCTACAGAAGCTAAAAGCCTTGAAAAGAGAAAACTTCCTAGTATTTTCCATCCATACAGGCAATGGGAACTCTATAAAATTAACAAACTAAGAAACCACACAGCGAAGGTGCACTTGGTACAGAAGTTGAATTCCATTTTCAAAATTCACCATAATTTACTGAGAGAGCGTGGGAGGTAGATGAGGGATAGGGGAAAGCAAATGGGACATAAATTTTCCCTTAGGACTTTCCCAATATTTTGTGAAGGGGCAGACCAAAAATTCAAAGGGTGCTTACCAATTATTATGTTTGGAAAATTCCAGTCTAGGTGATTATCGTATAATGGTAAGCAGTTTTCCAAATACACCGATCAATCAGACAGAAATATGCTTACCATTAAATTATTCTGTTTTCAGACCATGAAACCTACCCTGCGGGCAGTGGATTCTTGTCTCTTATCCACTTTGGTAGCAAAACAAGAGAGAAACCATCGGGAAGCAAGAGACCCATTCTCTGTCAAGCATGCGTGCCTGGCAAACATTATTGCATACGTTATGCTCACATGCGCCAGTGAGAAGGAAAAAAAAATTGTTTGGAAGCTAGCGTTTTTTTCCGGTGTTTTTTTCATTTATTTGTCCCTGAATCAGGATGGAATGGATTGCTTCATTGCAGCGGTTTCTCTCTTGTTTTGCTACCAAAGCAGGTAAGAGCTGAGAATATCCGCTGCTCGCATGGTACATGAAACTGTGTGACTTCAGGTCCTCAAAAACGGCCTGGAAATGGAAGGATCATATGGTACTGGAATTTCAAAAATTCTGTTCTGAACAGAAAATCAGGAGTACACATGTATTTTTGGGAAAATGGCACCTGTTCCATTTGACTTTCGACCAAAATCTCTGGATTCTTTGGTTAAAATGGTAAGCACCCAAAATTTCCGTGGTTTCTTCAAAATGGTAAATAGCCCACTCGACTCACTCAATCATGAAACGTAATAGAATGCATGTTTCTATGCTGCAGAATTTGACCCCTCCCATCAATTATCGCAGTATAATTAGGAGCAAATTGTAGTCAAATTAACACTTGTGTTCTACTGTAATTTAATACAAATGATGACAACAGATAAAACACCTTAAAACTAAGGAATTAAAATCGTTGTTTTCTGTATTTATGAGATAAACTTAAAACGGCTAAGCAAGCTTATTAATTAACGGATCTTAATTTAACTTTAGAAGCCTTGTGCCATACTTGTTGCCAACGAAACGCGCACGATTTAATAAAATAACGTATATTGAACGATATTGCGACGTTGCGATAGTTTTTTAAATAATCAATCTTCGCCATATTTTGCCTCAGCCGAGCTTTTTATCGATGAGAACCTGTTCGAGACAGACATGCCCTCGCCTTTAGAAATCATCGAGCACAATAATGTCTGCTGAAATGAAGGTTTCGATCAATGCGAAACAAATCTCAATCTCTACCGTAAGCCAGATAAATTAAACCTTCATAAATTAAGCCTTGGCGTGTTTTAAAGACTGCAAATGTCACAACGATTGTCTCCTATCGCAGGTGTTCTCTCTTTGAGCTCGTTTGCATATAAAATATACACCGCGGGAATCAAATCATGTTAATAGCCGTGTTATAAACAACTTTGTATGGTAGATTTCAATTCGAAGAACGAACGTCAAACAAAAATTACGATTTTCCGCGATCTTTGAGTCTGATACGAAAAATGCATATTCTTGAGATGATAACACCAAAAATTAGACAGAAAGAGCAGTACTGGTGATCGAAAATCGTGTTTATCTTACGGCAAAAAGTACAATCAGAGCAAATCGGTCAATGGACTCCCCCATATTGAACCTTCTATTTAACAATTAATACAAGTCTTGAATTTGATTTTTGAAAGACCACACGGTAAAAGTATTCTCGGTTACCTTCAGAGTTCTGCTCCGGCTCTCCTTCTGTAAGAACTACCATTTTCTGCAGATTCCCAGCTAAACTGTTGCAAAACTTAACAAGAAATCGACGCCTTCCAATCCAGGTCGGTATGAGAGACAAGCACATGCCAATCAAAGAGCAGAAAGCAGTCACGTGCCGTAGAAAACTAACTCCCAGCAAGGGGATCGGAGGGGGCCTTAAAGAGTTTCATTCATCTTCCAATTCCACCTAACTTCTTGGAAATCTTGGAACTAATTTGAATAAAAATGCGAATACTGTGAGAAGGTTTTACAATGTAATGGAGTATTGTGCTTTGTTTAGTTTCAGAATGGTTTAATTTCGCTGAAATGGTCAATTAATTCCTCTCTACTCCCCCGGTCAGGAGGCGTTGTTTTCGTTCCAGTTTCTTCGAGGGAGTATTTTGAAAATTTACTGCCATCACGCATGCATGGATACTCCCTCATTAGTTGTTTACGCTAAGAGGTTTTGCTCTTCATTCCATCGACCGGCCCAGCAATATTCCTTTACCGATCGAAATGGTTCTCATGGAAATTTCTGGTTCTTAACGTCGCCTTGAACACGAAGATTTGCTCGGCCTGTGTTGAGGAATTCTAGAAATGGATGGACCGCCGTAAGCGCGAGGGGAAATATTCATATACTTCTGCGTCGAGTAAGTACGGAACAACCTTATGCAGATCCTCAGCGTTTTGGCGTTAAACAAATCTCGTTACTCCCGTGTAATCCTCTTAACATGGTTAAATGGCATACGAATGAACTTGCTAAAAAATTTCAGATGTTATGATTTGTTCTCAGATCTCTGTAATGTCAGAACTAATGGATGCATAAACAAAGCTTGCTTTCACAGCGATCATTATTTCGTGCTTTGCACATTTCTTACGCCCTTGATTTCATTAATTGAAATATCTATATTAGTTTCTTCTGAAAGAACTCTGTTTAGGAGGCTTGTATATTGGGCTGAGTGGTGAAAGAATTTTGCCCACCAGCTTTCAAAGCATGCTGCAAAGATCAAGTATTAGTTTTACTATGCCGTAAACGATGTTCAAGTTTTTGTGCGGTGGTTGCTGTAAATCAGGTTTGGTTTGTTCTTTGCAACTGAAACCTCTTCTACTATTAAATGAAGGAATAGTAAAACTTCTCCTTAATAGAGGATCACAATGTTAAGATTTTCATTTCCTTTGGCGGTAAAGTGTTTAATATTTTGATTCATGACATGTTCCTTCTTTATCTCGTTTGATGCTGATATTTGCAACATGGCCAGTGCGTTTAATGATAAAGTTTTCTCCACATTAAATTATCCTGATGTTTGTATCTTATAATGAACCCAGTTTGAAAGAGAAATAAATTACTTCCCCTTAAGGTGCTAAGAATGCTCACGAGTCTTAACATTTCAGTGTCCATCAGCAAATGAAAAATAAACTGATATGCAGCTTGTTTTACGCTCCGTTAAGCTCTAAGATGGTTCAATGATCTCGATTTTGTTGACCAGAAGTTGATTTTAAAAATTAATTTGCATGGTCAGTGGCAAAAATGTGGTAGGATGTATTTGCATGACACAGCTGGCAATGTGGAAATAACTTGTCAGTTTAATGATCGAGTTTACCGATAAGTCCTTCCTTTGAAATATGTTTACTAAACAATATTAATATCGGGGTACAGTACATGGATATTAGTTTAAACTGTACCGTCATCCTGATCTCTATAAATAATATATTATTAATGATTATAGATGTGCATTTTATTTCTCTTTTCAAGCCATTGTGTTTCTTAGAACTTAATACATGCTTAAGTGCAAAGTAGGCAGTTTGAAGGAGCAAGCTTTCAGTGCGACATCTGAAATCATTTCGAACCCAGACATCAATCCTTTCCTTATATAGCGTCACTAAAAACAAGCTGAAAGACTGATTGGGAGTGGAAGGAGGAAGGAAGAAGAGGACATATTCTTTTCAATTTCATCTTAAAGTCTATTTACTCTACTTTTTTAGTTACATGATACATGCATGTGATGCTACCACAAATAAGTCAATAAAATTATTGCTAGTTGAGGTGGGTATGAAAGGAAAAGCTGAAAAGCCATTAGACAAATATGCAATTTAAAATTACAAGGAAATAAAATAAGACGTTCTTTGTAGGTGGTAGGTGAAAAATAAATATGAGCAAAATCCCACAATGTTTCAATATCACCCCAACATCATTTTCAAGTAAAGACACATAATTACAATATTTATTTACCATTGAACCAGTTGACACGTTTGGTTCATCTTTTTTTTACTCAAAGTTTTTCTATTTCTTCACTTGAAAGTGATCATACTGATAAACAGTAAAATGCCATTGCAGGTGCCAAGTAGATAAGTGACAACCAAAAATGCATCTGTGTTCGCAGGCTACAATCAGCGACAAAATAGTTGACACATTAACCATTTGTACCCCCTATGATGCATTGGTTCTATCTTTTAGCCTGCTTAGTTAGTCCAATTAACCCCCCTTCCCCCCCCCCCCCCCCCCCCCCCCGCCTTCCCCCCAAACAATGTTGTACCGTCATTTCCGGGACATCTAGGTACAAACTGGCAACATTGAATGGGGAGGGGGGGGTCTTCTCAATAATTTAGAGCATGATTGTAATGATAGTTTTATTTTACACCTAAAATGCACTTTTCACACACAATGTGTCAACTAATTTTGTCGCTGATTGTCGGTGCCAAGGACCTCATCCAGAGATGTTATTGAAACGTTTGGATTTCACTTACTTTTAGTGCAAAATGTTTGTCTGAAACTGCACTGAACAGAAATTCCAGTACTAAATTAGAATGATATTAATAATATTAATATTATTCTCAGTAATAACAACAATAATCGTAATAATAATTAATATTAATAATTCAAAGGTCTGCCGTATCCAAGTTGTAACAGAAATTTGGCAATGGTCAAATTCTTAACCACTTACTAACCTAGCACAGGGACTGCACTGGGGAATATTGGCTGAGGTCATGAGAGTACATGACCAAGGGCCATTATTCTCCAGTACGACCCATTATTATATGGCAATCGGGTTATGCTAGTTTGTTTTCTGTGAAAAACGCACTTACGGTCACTTTGCATTCAAAGCGCTTTCACTTTAACATGTTTTTGATGAGGTGAGCATCTCAAAAAGAACTAGCCGCCACAAATTTGTGAAAAATAGAGTATTTACATGTTTTCTTTTTGCAGTTTTAGTTGCAAATTTTGAATTTGCCGGCTTTCGAAAATAAAAATACACATACCATGACCGTTTCCATGTCTTTATGGCAAAATCCCAACCACGAAACAACCAATCCGAAACGTCAGATTTTTCACAGTTTTTTGCACAGTGTTTTGCACAGTTTTTCCCAATGCGGACTGACCTAGGCCGGCAAATAACGTGTTTATTTTTTTCTTCCGTAGAGTACTTTGTGCTTCGTAAACTCCGCCGTCCTTTTTCTTCACGTCCATGAAAAATTTGCACAAGAGTACGTTGAGGCTACCAGCTGAAATATTCTCAAGTTCTCTTAACTCTCCTATAGACGAACAGAATCTTTTCCAGACATTTATGTCATAGGCTGTTTTTTTGGTCGTATTTTCCGGCCTTTGTGCTTCAATGAAGTCTTGGATTGTTGACATTTCTTCGTCTGCACTAGTGTCGTTGCTTGTGTTTACAATGTTTTTGTTTTCTTGAAGAACGTTTTCCTCGTCGGGATAATAAAATTCATTTTCGCTATGGTAGCTTTCGTTATCTGAATCCATAATTGTTTGTTTCTTAGACATTTTACGTTCTTTGCAGTGAAAAAAAAAATTGCTGGAAAAGACGCGAAAGATGGAAAATTAGTAGCGGTCTCTACGCGGGGTCCGGATGGGAAAATCCGGACCGCTGGAGCGCGTGCAATTAGCCAATCAGATTCAAGGATTTAGGATTCCGGACCGCTCAGATGCTTGAGAAAACAATAATGGTCTTTATTTGCTAGAATATTAATAAGCATTTTGTGTATTTTTTTTTTGAGTTACCGTTATCTAGTTCTTGTATATTGCTCAGAATGCCGTTCAATAATAAATTGAAGGGCCCAGAGCAAAAGCGTCTTAACTGACTTTTTTAGTGCGTTTGGTCATCTTGTGAGATTGCGGCTAAATTTCGCGCAATACACGAAAAGTAAGTTATGGAATTTCCTATCCTAAGCAATGTGAACAAAATGATGAAGGAAAAGAAAAAAAAAACATTTCTGGGGCCTGTGGAAAAGGGGACAAGAGCAAGAAAATATGAAAATACAGAAAACGTGAAAATACAGAAAATACAGATTGCCCTAATTTTTGGCATATAGCATGGGGATGCTCACCCCGTAATTTTAGTGCAGTTGATTTGGTGGAAATTGACCTCAATTTTGCAAAATGACCTAAAAATCGTGCAAAAGTCAGTTAGGATGTTTTTCCTGGAGCCTTTCAAGTACATGTAGTTTCACTCAACCTCTGAACTTCTCCCCTCCTTGGGACCTTCAATGTTTTCATTGGCAGTAATTTTTAAGATGCCTATTGTACTTGCAACCAAGGTTTAGAGGTCATATAATCACATGAGCACCATTTTGTATACCACATGAGGAACAAAGTCGAACTTGGATGTATAACTTTCACTTTATGGGACCTCATAAACAATCAGACATTTTTTTTAGGGTTTCTATGGTTGTGCTCTGAAAAATAACATAATTAAGGACTCCAAGGGCTCACACCTGATGCAAAAGTAAGTACATACCTCGTTGCTTTCAAATGGCGATGTGTGGCCCCCGGGCTTTGCAAGAGCACAGCCTTGGTCCCAAAGCAAAAGTATTGTCAAATTTTTGTTTAAGTGCTGCAGTGATTAAAATATCAAGTTCTCTTTTTTCTTTTTCAAAACAATGTTTATCATACACTTGCTAATTGAAGCCTTAAAGTGGCAGTATCACAAAAGTTTTAGTATTTTTTGAAAATCCAAAGGACACTTTTTGGTTGATACTAAAGGTAGTGGCAAGTTAATGGCCAAGACTCCTTTAAAAGGCTATTGTAATGCAAAGAAACTGTTCATAGATGCTTTGAGCAGCAGATAAGAAAGAGAGAAATGGGCTTAAACTTGAAACCGTCGGGCTGACGTTTCAAGTTTCCGCTTTTAACTTGCAAAACATTGCTTGTAACATACGCCAGCTCATTCTTTTGTTCTAGATTGACTTTATTTCTCAAAGTTACCTATTTAGTAACTCTAGGGTTGAATGCTAACAAAGTGTTCTAAATTCACATTTGGCGAATTTTGATCAGAAATCATTATATCTCCCATGACACTGTCCCTTTAATTTAGAGGGCATTTTTTTAAACTAAAATTTATTTTCCTATGATGGTCTGCCATAACTAACTTCAAAATCATGACTCAGCTAGAAGGAGGATAATCTGACTTGTTAAATTTTCAACCTCAAATATTGCATTTGTAGTGTTTTGATTGGTTCACGCAATCTCAGTTATCAGCTCATATACTGCAGGACCTTATATGGACACAGATTGTTCCAAGTAATGCTAAGCTGAAAAATTTGTGCGGGGAGCAAAACTCCCCTTGGGCAAAAAAAATTGAATCATGAAATTTAATAAAACAATTTTATTATTTCATTCATGCTTGTCGGATATGAGATTGGTTATAGGCAACCCAGTGCTATGCACTTTATTGGCTACTCACCATCTCATATCCAAGGGTGCTCATGGAATAATTGTTAAATATGCTTTCTACATGTAGATTAAGACTGCAGTGTGTGTCCAAAAGTTTTGCATTCTTAATAAGCTTCACTCACACTGCAATTTTAAACTGGTGAGTAAATGGCATCAATGAAATGAGTTTTGAATGGGAGTAACTGGAAAACTTTGAATTTTTTTAAAAAAGCACTCAAAGTCTTCTGTTCAAAATTAAATTTTTAAAACATCAAGTCAATAGTCTTGAAGGGTAGGTGCGGTAAAGGTAGCAAAAAGGGATGGCAGCAATGTCCCACCTCCAGGCACGTGTCAACACGTCACTGGAAAGAGTACTTAGTACCCCAAATGTGGGAGGGAGGTAGGGAACAGAGGGAACAAAGCAAACAAACTTTAGCAAACCAAGCAAAGCACCAGGCAGTGCCCCTGCAAACCTCCCTGGAGCCCCCACATGATCTTGGTGAAGCCACTGCATTGACTTGTTTTTAAGGTAGCCTAAATTATATTTGGCCTCATCGAAATTTTCATCTGTCAGGTGTTAAGCAGACACTTGCAGAATTTGAAGAAACCATGAGTGAGTTTTGTTATCGTAGTAAATGTAGCACTTAAATAATACCACTTGTGTTTTTCAGGGGGAAGTGATCAAGAAAATGGCAGCTTTGATCAGCAAGTCACCTATATCTGATGATGGATACCCAGAGCCTTCCCTCTTGCCTGGTGAAATCGTAGTTGCCAAGGCCATAAATGTTCTGAGATTCCAGACGATGGCTGACCGAAAATCTGGGATTTCTGGGGTGCTCTATGCAACTAACTTCCGCATGTCATTCTTGACAAGAAACCCAAGCACTAAAACGCAACTTAATTCAGTGTTCCAGTCGAATCCGGATTTATCTGAAGTTGCAGAAATGTTCTCTGACATGCAAAGAGAATTACATATCCCACAGACTTGTATAACAGACATTTTCTATTACTCAAGTTCAACTGCCGAAGGATCAAAAGTAAAGAAAGTACGTCCAGGGTCGCGAATGTCATCCAAAGTTCATTCGCTAGAAATTTGCTGCAAGGACTTTCGTGTGGTGAGGTTCGGGTTGAAATTTACTCCCAAAAAAGACCATGTGAAAATGGTGAATGCCATTGCACATTACAAAACACCAAGCTCCATCGTTCTGCTATTTGCATTCCCATACAGTAAAGCTCTGAATTCCGAAGGCGACAGCTCAAAGGCAGGACTGAATACCATACCAACGTTCAGAACCCTTCCTGATTGGCTTAATGAGTTGGCGCGACTCAATGTTGATGACACGTGGAGAGTAGCAAATGTCAATGGCAAATTCCAAACCTGCCCTTCACTGTCTGAAATGTTCGTTGTCCTTGCCTCATTGACCGACTCGGACATCAACAGGATGTCACTGCATTATGTGGATTCTCGTCTTCCTACGTGGTGCTGGAGTCACCCCAGGACAGGAGTACCCATGCTGTGCAGCGGAGCTGGAAGGTTAGGGTCCTTAAGTCTCGTATTACAAATTAAACTCACCGCCAGTAGGTGAGCTTGGGAACAGGTGCCTGGAAGGTGGTGGAGTCGGGCAGAACTCTGGCGGCACGGAGAGAACCATGGCAACCCTGTAAACGGCAACCACCAGACACTGTCACACCTACCAATTCAGTGGAATACTTACCTAATACTTACTATATAAGAGGGAGTGAGGGAACGGGAGCAAAAAACACAGCACAAGACAGCAAACTGTAGCCAAACATGAGCAAAATGCAATAATGACCTTTGGATAAGCAACGAGGCGAAAGAATGCCCCTGCGAAAACTTCTTAGTCACCCCTGTGTGCAGCGCCCAAGAAGACTGTTGACCAGCATTGATATGAGATTAACCTACTCTAAATTTCATTTAGCCACACACCGTGTATGGGTGGGTGGGGCTGTATTTTGACTCTGACACGGATAGAAGTTTGTGTACAATGCGTGAAGAAAAGACAAGCCTGGAGGCCAGCAAGTCCGCTTGAGCTGTTCTCCCCTCCCCTCCCCTCTTGAGGAGGGGGGGGGGGGGCCAACACATCGCATTTTTAATTTTTTGCATATTCAAACCCACTCACTGCCAGAGACAACTTTGCACTATCCATTTGGAACCGCTCATTGCACAGCAAAATGACATCATGAATAAAAATTATTAGAAGCAATCAAAGTTACCAGTTTCACTTGCAACTCAGATTTGCAACAAATAATTTGATTGGGCTTTGTTCTTCCAGACCAGAGAGCATATTTTTGGAGAAGGAAGAAACATGTTTCTTCAGGGCATTGTCTCTGATACCCTGCAACACGGAACACAAAGAAGTCAAGGTTGTAAATTTAACGAAGACTTGCCCATCAATACGAGAGCTACAGACCAGCTTTCTCAAAGTGAAGGAAGTGTGTGTGTTGGAGAGCAGTAAGGACTTTTGGAGCATTGATCCCGTCTGGTTGACCAGTTTGGAAAATTCAAAGTGAGTAATTTGTTTTTGTTTTTGGATTTTTCATTGTTGGTTAGACGACAACGACAACAACAACAGCATAGCAGGGGTATTTTCTAGCGAGTGAGTGCTAAATACCGGTACTCTGAATTGAGTGTTTTGGTTGCCATATTGGATTGCCGAGATAGAGGAAAGCAAGTAGCGAAAGCTTACTAGAAAGGTGGTAGTGGGAGTGACAAACTTGTGAAGGGGGAGGGGGTCAAGAGAGTATTTTTCCTTCCCTCCCCCTCCCCCAAGGGCCATGGGTGCCCTTGTCCCCGAAAAGTAAAAACATACAAGCATAAAAAGTTGAAAATAATATTGAGCTCCATATTAAGTGGGAAGAAATAATCAGTGTACTCATATAATAGAAAAATTGATAAGTTGATGGAGAAAATCTGCTTTTCTTAGTGTTTTATTATTAATAAAACACGTATCAGTGATACCAACAAAACCTAGGCTGTTGGATTGACTTATCAAAGTACACTAAGTAGTCCTATTGCCATTTAGCAAGCGAAGAGCTCAGCTCGCGATCAGATTGGAAGTGGACTTTTTCCTTTGCTGCTAAAGATGAACGTTTCAAATTCTTCTCACACTTTTACTCTAAAGTACTTTGTGTACAACAGTGCAAGCTTATATTCATCCGCGGCGGCTAAATGGCCGGCGGGAAGTTCTAACAACTGCAACGAAGGGCCTCATTCCTACGAGCTTGTTAAAGGTAAGTTAAAGAGTGCAAAATTCCATGAAAACAAGGTCTGATAGTGCTATGATAGACTTTTCTCAAACGTTTAAGGCTTCTAGTTTAATTTGCACCAAGAAAAGGATCTCTGGGAACGTTGGAGGCAACGTTTTGATCATAAACGCAAAGGGAGTGAAATTGGCTCTTTTCGGCCATTTTGCCAAGGGGTTAGCCTTACCATTTAGCCCGAAATGAGAAAAAGAATGACCAAAGTTAAGGAGTGTGAAATTCCATGAAAACAATGTCTTTCCACAGCCTTTTCGTTTATGGTCAAAAGTTTCCCTCCAACGTTCCCAGAGATTCTGTTCCTGGTGCAAATTAAGCTAGAGACCTTATTAAAGTCTATTATAGGGCTATTAGACCTTGTTTTCATGGAATTTTGCGCTCTTTAACTTTGGTCATCTTTTTGCTCATTGTGGGCTAAATGGTAAGGTTAGCCCCTTAGCAAAATGGCCGAAAATAGCCGATGTCACTGCCTTTGCGTTTATGGCCAGAATAATTCCTCTATCGTTTTCAAAGATGCTCTTTTCGCCTCAAATTGAGAGAAAAGTCCATTTTGTGTTTCGTTGATGTAAGGGTTTTTTAATCACGAATAATAGTGGAATTTTATCAAGTTTACGTTATTAAAGGTAAGGCTTCTGTGGACTTGGTACATTTCTTTCGCTGGTTTTCCAGGCTTTCGGCACAGCGGTTGAGTTATTGGTTTTTGTCAATGGTTTTTTGAGTGTAGGAATTAATATTTTCGGGTAGAGGATTGAAACAAGGAAATTCGCTCAGTCTGTTCTTTGTTTTACACCTCGTGAGCGCACTGTACAGTTCTCGCCATTCCTGAAACTGATCTCAGTACACCGATCTAAAGACAACAACTCCGAAGTATACGCTTCCACAGCGTCTTGTTTCTCAAGGCTTGCTACGGCCCTGTCTTGGAAGTCAAGTCAAGTGAAGTCGCTCGTCACGCGTCTGTTTTACTAAGTGCAACAAAAGTTTATTATTCCAGAGACTGTATTGAGGACGGGCAATTGACTATCGGTATTAATTTACCTCGGATAGAGCGATTTTCAAATGACTGTCAAAAGGTGATCACGCGATTGCGATTGCTACCCTTAATGATTGACTTAAAAATCTCGTCCCAGTTTATCAACCAATGAGAAGGAAAACCGAAACCAATCACAACTTGCACGCGCGATTTTTCCCGCGTTTTGAGCAAGTTACGTCTGGAATTGCTACGAATTTTGATTGGCTCATTGAGTTGTTTGCACCTGCTGTGATTGGTCCGAGTAATTATTTCGGTACTGGTTTTACGACAGTCAATTGAGCACCGCTCCATTCCTTATTTTCAGTATGGTTTTGACCTTTCAGGTGGTTGAACTGCATAAGGCTGTCACTGGTCTCTGCTATGGATGTGGTAGAATCCATCTCAAATGATCAGTCGCCCGTGGTCATTAAAGAAACTGGAGGTCGCGATTTTGTGTTCGTAGTGGGAAGCCTAGCGCAGTTGATACTTGATTCGTATTACCGAACAATCAGAGGCTTTCAAACCCTCATCCAGAAGATGTGGGTCCTTGGAGGGCACCAGTTTCTTCAACGCTGTAACCACATCAGAAAACCAGTCGAGGATAACGAAAAGGAGGATGCTGGAGAATCTCCGGTTTTTCTTCACTTCATAGATTGCGTTTATCAGTTGACACAACAGTTTCCTTCCGAATTTGAATTTTCCGAGACATATCTTCATGCCTTGCTCGACACGTTGCATGCTTGTATGTTCGATACGTTCTTGTTTGACTGCGAGAAACAGAGAGATGAATTGTGCAAGACGGAGCTCAATGGGAAGTCCATGGCGTCTTTGTGGGAGTTTGTTGCAGAACAGCTTGCAGATTCCAAAAACTCAGAGCCGTATCTTAACCCATTGTTTGAGTTTCGAAAGTCGTTAAGCGTCGAAGATGTGACGAACGGAACGAGCAACGAGACCTACCTCAAAGTGAACACACTCGCTCCTGCTATTAGGTTTTGGTCGGGTCGTTTTCTGCGATGGATACCTGTGGTCCACGTAAGCACTGGTATGGGCGAGAATTCATCTCTTCATTTCCAGCAGATGATCCTGGTTAACGAGCTTCGGATTTTGCGACATCGTCTGGCTGTCAACAAGTATGAGCAAAATCCAAGAAAGAAGCGCTCTGATGACAACGAAACGCTTGCTTTAGATGGAACTGATTTTGATCTAGGTGAGGAGTTCAACTTGGATTTAGAAACAAGCAAGCTTCTCACTCCTAGCTTGCCGTTTATTGGCGACCTTGCACTTAGCAAGTATTACTCCGGAGATTTGCCAGCAAATGGTGTGACAGACACTGTGGTGGACGTGGGCCAGTACTGATTTCTTAGCAAGACTGAATAATTTCACAGTGCATTCACCGCTTACACCACGTCGATGTGTCTGTTATCGTCAGGTCGAAAAGTTGCAGCGTTGTTGCAACTAGTAATACAGAAACTGCATTGCCTGTTTGCGGCATTGTGATGAGGCGGCCATAGTGGTAAAAAAGTCGTGCAGGTTGCACCGGTAGCGGAAGGTGTGGACCTCCAGTTGCTTGCTCACATCGCCAAAGCCGGAAAGCTGTGTAGTAACATTGGCTGCAAATGTAATATGGTTTGCAGCAATTTTTGAGATTTGAATCTAGGGAACTTCTCCGGCTGAACACATAAGCGCAGAACGCGAAGGCGGTGACGCTTGTTCAGTCCAAATCGAAACAGGCAAGGAATATATTCTTGAGTGACATTGGTTTTTTATTATGTGAGAACTGTCGGAGTCGAGGTTTATGTCAGAATACAGTACGTCTCATTTTTAAAGGCAAAGAACGCAATAGTTTTACTAACTGTGGTTATGCTTGCCGACGTCTATCTTCGTCGTGAAACGGACAGCAAAAACCCACATTTGTGTTGTGCAGAGTTAATATGACACCACAAAGAAATCTTGTTTACAATTTGGTGATTATTTTTACAGGAAATTTTTGGGAAAACAAATTAAATCAGTTACGTTGACAATGGTTAAACTGGTATCAACTGTTCAGTATTTCAAGAAACAGATGAAAAATTGTCGTTTTAAATACAGTTGAATACGTCATTAACATCATACGTCATTTAAGCTGTTTTTAATAACAGTACTGTGGAATAACTCTTTGAGTTTTAAGTATTTTAAATATACAGTTTCTTGAAACGTGTTGTAAAATTAATGAAATTTTAATTTCAGAGGCTTTATTGGCAAAAGAG
>BLFK01000235.1:978235-983235 GCA_014634185.1 Astreopora myriophthalma | reverse complement strand
CAATCCATCAATCAATCAAATCCTTTATTTGAAAACGATAATAATCAAAGCTAAAATGCTTGGGGTATCGTCCCGACACTCGTGGTATCGCCTGAGCCTGACAGTATCGACCGAGAAAAAAGTATACATGCGTCCTTCCGCTAATGATTATTGAGTGTTTGTTAGAGGTCAAATGGAGATATAAGGAAATAACTTGTAGGCCTCGCTAGACTTTTCGTGGAGAAAGCCGAGAATGAGAATCAACTTACCTCGGGTTGGACTTTCAAAACACAGGTTTTTCCTGTTTTCAAAGCTCGTGTTATGGAATCTTTAGACGTGCCGTACAAACAGCCTTTGTATTCACCGAACTCAATGAGCTTTCTCTTCTGAATGAAATTTTCCATAGTTTGTCTTGATACAAAGAAGTATTCTTTGCCGTCTGTCTCGTGGCTCCTCATATGTCTTGAAGTATCTAAAAGAATGGAGCCCCCAAAATAAGAAATATCAAGTGACGGTTGTCTTTCAATGGAATTTCATCCAGGTACATGAGGGTGGTACGGTGGGATCTCCCGCTAACCCCGCTCCCTGCGGTTGGTGAATTTCTTTCGAAACGGGCACATTCGTAATCTCGCTCAGATGTAATAATTTGGGATTCTGGTTTCACTCGTGGTGTTAAGCCGGTGACTAATGGTTCAACATTTGTTGACCAACAAATGTTGCAGCTACTTGCACAACAAATGTTGAAGGGTGTGTTATGCCATGTTAAATGTTGAAACAGGCTATTCAGTATGTTGAACGTTGTTGAACGCAGTTGAACAAAAATAGAGACATCAAGCTCCGTTCAACAAGTTGCTGCAACAGCGTTCAACATTTGTCGAGCAAAAAAGGTTGCACAACGTTGAACCATGTGTCATCAGCTTTAAAGGCGAACCGCTAGTATTTTCAGCCGTCCAGGCCCGGGTTGCTCGGAGCATGGTTAGCGCTAACCAGGGTTAAATACCATGGAAACCTGTCGGTTTACATACCTCTTAGCCAACGGTTAGCGCTAACCGGGCTTCAAGCAACCGGCCCCAGGTGTCTCTAAAGCCGGTGACACACGGTTCAACATTTGTTGATCAACAAATGTTGAAGGTTCTTGCACAACAAATGTTGAACCGTGTGTCATGCTATGTTGAAACAGGCCATTCAACATGTTGAACGTTGTTGAACGCAGTTGAACGAAAATAGAGACAAGCTCTATTCTGTTCAACAATTAAGTTGCTGCAATATCGTTGAACATTTGTTGAGCAACAAATGTTGCACAATGTTAAACCGTGTGTCAGCAGCAGTGGTAGTGATAACATTATCGACATGTCACGTCTATAAAGCCAGATTATGGAATCATGTCTTACGAGGAACTGTCGTGATGAATTTATCCGGACTGTTCGAGAGTAGCATCTTCTTAATCTCGTTTCTTCCTACTCCAGGAGCTCCTAAACTCAATAAAAGAAAAAAAATCAATTTGAAGACATCAAAATCAATTTGAAAATGTGCATAGAGGTTTCTGGGACGGGAAACTATTTGATTTGAGGTCATGGCGTACGGACCGAGCGCGAGCTAAAATCGTATCGCGTGGCCCGAACGTGTTCCTTACAGGGCCGTACGGCTTCTTCACACACACGGGCCCATTCCTCGAAAGCCTCCGCAACCCTCCGTATCTTGCAACGGAAGATGTTTTCAGCCCTCAAACTTTTCAGTTAGGTTTCTCTTTCTTATCTTTAAAGCACGTTAAAAGACCAGATTTTCGGAAAAAGCCGATGGCAGTTTTACAATTTGCTTTTCGGGCCCGTAAAATTTTCGGGACTTTCGAGAATCGGGCCCCAGCTCGTGCTAACCGCGGCCCTGATACAGGGATTTTCTCAAGAAAATTGCTATGAACTCGATAAAGATGCGCGGAAGAATGGAAACATTAATCTCCACGCACTCACGTCCGCTACAAGAAGCTTAAATTTGGTCATTTCACGTTGCTTTTTGGAATAGGATCATAACAAATTGAATAAAATGCGCCAAAATGTAAAGCGCGCCGTTCAGAGCGCGCAGAACGTGGAGAGCATGGGGGCGTGCGGAGCGTGCAGAGCCGTTGTTTTACTCATTTGAGGCGTTCTCGGTGTTGCGACATCGTCCTTACCTTAAAATCTCTTTCTCGTGAGATGTGTGAAAATTATAGCAGCCAGCCCCAAAGAGGACGACAATCCGTTCATCTTCTGAATAAGGTAATATTAATTATTTATGTGATTGCTTACCTATTAGCAAGAGTACTCTCTTTTTCCTTGGCGTTTCCAAATATTTAGCCACAGGTTCATATGCAGGCCAGCTATCTACTTTGACGTCTGAAATTCAATTAATTTTAGTCATTTGCTTCATTATACCACGCTTCGGTAATGAAATACAGAAGTGTTCTATTGGCACAGGGAACATGGATTGGTACTTACCCTCGGACAAAATTTAGACACCAAGCGGCAGCAACAAACTTAATACCGCATCGCGGTTCGTTGTCACCGCTTAGCGGCTAAAATTATTCTTAAGAGAAGAAATAAAAACCTGCGGGATCAGTGTACATGTTACTCGTTCCGTTCCATTGTATTTAAGGACAATTTTTACTGTTCCATTTGGTGGAAAATTCCCACGTTCCTAATAGTGTTATTTTAATTACACTGATATTTTTCTTTTATCCCATTTGCTGTTTTAAAAAAAACCACACACACACAAGTTGAACAAACCTTGAAGGAAATTGCACAAGACTTTGTTCGAATCATTTGCTCTTTTGTTCGGCCAAAATGGCAATGCTCGCCGTTTCCCTAAAGAGAGATAGCGAACGACTTTGAACAATATAATATAGGCGGCTAAATACCCGGCAACTGGGAAGGGTGTCAAAGTAAACTACTAGAAATGCCTAGCACTCAGATGTTTCTACGACTTTCTATGAAGTGCGTCATTCCAACTGCCTGCAAGTATTCTGTCTCCCTTTAGAATTGCCAATTAAGTGATTTAGGAAAGGAAGGTGGCATCTGGCTGCGGATCATTTCAGCGAACTTGACCATTCCATCACGTTCTCAAAACTTACAAAAAAAAACTCCGTCGCTCCCTTAAGGGCCGATTTACACGGTACGACTTTGTTGAAAGCGACAAGCTTACGACAGGCCTACGGCACGAATCGTTTCGTGTAAATCAAACCTACAACTCGCTTACGACTGTCGTATACGTCACAAAAAATGTCGTTGGATTTTAAAACATGTTTTAAAACTCTACGACAATCGTAAGCACAGTCCGTGCTCAGTGGCGAGAGTTGTACGCGATTTTTTACATGACGCGAGCAGCGCGCGCAGAAGAAATCGTATACGACAGTTGTAAGCAAAAGTCGTACCGTGTAAATCGGCCCTAACGCTTCTTCGAGCATAACCACTAGGCCCTGCATGGAAAACGCGGAACGTACCGTTCTTGTCCTTTTGTAAGTTGACATCGCTTTCAGAGGAGATTTTGTTGAACTGCTGGCGTCTATAAATCCAACATACGCAGGTGGTTTACACAATATACTTTAGTTTTCTTGCCAATAATAATTACTTGGAAATCGACGTCAACGCTTTTCCCTTGTTCTGAGCAAATTGTTTGACAGAACATAATTTTTGTACCTGTAGCTTTTTGTACTTTTGTCTGTGTTGTTTTTGGTTCGTCTCTTGCTTTACTGCGTTTTGTTCCTTTCGGTCTTTCACATGTTTTACAGGTACGCACGTGCGTAAAATGGCGTACATGTAGTAGGCTCTTTCGATAGCCCCGACTTGCTTTCACCCTATACACTATTAAGACAGCTATAAAGTAGATATCACACACTACACGGGGGACAATACTCATTACTTACCTTTCCTGGAAATCTTTGCTCGGAATAAGACCCGCTTTGTCGTGACTGCAGCCATCATTTCGGGCCTAAATTGTTGAAAATAGAAAAGAAAACGTTACTCTCCTAAATTGGCCGTTACCAAAGGTTTCAAAAGCTGATGTTCTGAGCTATGTCTCTTCGTCTTAACTTATTATACCTGCCACCACTTGGCGTCATCCATGTTGACTACATGCAAAATGTCACCCGTGCTAAATGCCACGCCCACTTCCTTGCAGGGGATGAGCGGATCTTGCAGAGGATTGTAATCAAAGAAAGCTTTTACGCTAACCTGTGTAAAATGAACGTCAAAGCCCCCTTGTTAGACCAGGACTTCATTTAATTTGGTAAATAAGTTCGAGGACCGTACTGTAAGCTACGGCCCGCCGGTATTTTTTGTTGGTTTGTTTTTTCTTTTGTGTGTGTGTGTTTCACTTCAATTGATGGCCCTCATGCTTCGCATTAGGGCGGTGAATTGCAGTGGGAAAAAACAAGGTGCCTTAACTTATAGTACGGATCGAGAAAACGAGGTTAGTAAGACGTTCGTTGTGAATCCCTTAGTTGTTTATTTTCGTTCTCTCCTCGAATGTCGTTGTACGACTTCACTCGAAGACTATCGAATTCTCCTGTTTTCTACAAGGTATTTCCAAATTTCGTCTGATATTTCGTGTCCTACACTGTGCACTCAACAAATGGATCAAGTTCTTCCTAGTCACGTGGCCATCTTTCCACCACACGTAATTCTGCTAATTATGCGCATGAATTAATTTCTAACAACACTGACCTTGGTTTCTTCGGCGAGCTTCCTCTCTTTCCTCAGAGGAACAATCTTGATGTCAATATTTCCTGTTATGCCATCCTGTTGTTTGAGCATAAATCAATAACGAGATCCATAAGCCACTCTTAAGGAGCTGGCGTTTCAAGCTTCCAATCGCAAGAGTTATATCGTACGACCTCGTCAACAAAAGTCGCGTTCTATTCAAGTCATGTCTAGACACGAACTGCAGCGTGATCAACCAAAAAATACACGGGAGGTCATACATGTTTTAATATCGTCTCGGCGTGGTGGCGTTCGTGAGTCCAAACTTCCCTCTTGAGGAACATCTTTTAC